>JAVHNF010091645.1:3742-24099 GCA_034783455.1 Micropsitta finschii
GGTGTTTTATTCAAAATATCCCCTGCTATTCAATATTTTTTTCTTTCGTTTTTTTTTTTTTTTTTCTCCCCTGTAGCTTTCTTTTTCTTTTACAGTCATAAGAAGAACTTCTATTTCCTTCAGTATAAATGAGCAAGGGTTCTCAGTATGTGAAGCATCAAAACCAGAAAGTTACTATTTCTATCTGGGCATGAATAGAATACAGACTTAAAACAAAAAAGAGAACAAAATACAACAACCTCCTGAATACAAAGAATTTCTTTTGATCTGAACAATCTCTCATATCTAAGAAATTATGACTTTTTTCATCTCAGTCATAAATATTTTTATGGAATAATTGTAGATTTTAGTGAAAGCCATATTTCAAGTGATCAGAAGGTGCAAAATTACTTCTGAACTGCTGGAAACTTGTGAAGAAATATCTACTACATTGTTACACTTCTGCTTGTTTATTGGATATTCTCTGTTATTCATATAATCAGAAAATAACATACTAAGCAGAGCAAAAAGCTAAAAATTCAATTTAAGTAACTGCTCTTTTTTTTTTAAAAAAAAAAAAAAGTGTTTGTTTAAAATAAAGTTTTTCATGGTAAAGGTATGCAGCGTGGTTTCTGAAATGGAATTCTTATTCATGGTTTATGGTTTTACTCCTAGGAAGTTTGGAGAAAGTGTAAAACCTGGGGTATAAAAATTAGATGTCAGAGAAAACACACAAATAAGTGGACTAAAGGACAAACATTACAGTTTGAAGAGCATGGCTAAATATTTATTATTAAATTATTAAACTACTTATCAAACCAAAAAGTTATTTCTTACTACTTCCCAATTTTTTCAAGGTGGCTATAAAACTATTAGCAGTAATGAAGCATAAGTAAAATGATTGATTTTGCCAATCACTGGGAGCGTACCGGGCCTTGTGTTATGCAACATGCATTGCAGGTCATTTGTAAGCTTCATTAATCATACGCAACCCATTCATTCACGAGGAAAAATGATGAATTACTGTCTGTGGAAGCCTAACATTAACCTCACTAATTCAATGGAAGTGTAGGATATATTTTAAGCTTTTATTTTTCCCTTAAAACTTGTCAAAGGCTGTAGTCTGTAATCCTGCATGACACTTTAATCCATGTAAGCAGATATTTACATCCTGTGGAGCCCAACTGATTTTAGTGGCTGATGCCTGCTCATGTATTACAGTATAGTGTCCCTGCTGTTGATATGATGATAAAACTGTGTCTACAGAAGGGAGTAGGGTCTTCATTTCACCCAATCTACCCACTTTCAATTTAAAGCCATTATAACTTGTGCAGTTTTTCCTAGGAAGGCTGGCCTTCTTAAGGAGAAGGGAAAAATAAAACAAGATGGGGTATCATGAAGTTTGGTGCATAGTAATCTTGGTGAATCCTCCCTGACAGAGCTTGTCCTAGCAATTAGTGGAACTGCATGGGAGTAAACGAGAGCTTAACCTGCCCTTAAGAATATCTGTTAGCAGCCAGGTTTGGAGCAGGGTTGTATCTCTTCCCCTTTCCCTGGAGAGACAGTGTAACACCGATGATTTTCAATCACATGCTGTGTTCGTGACATGGAAATGGAGTCTGACTCTCCTCCATCCCACATGATCAGCTTAGTCCTATTCCGTATGAAAGGGATAGGGTCTGTTCTGGTTGCTAGATAAAAGAGGACCAATGGGAAAGAACATATGGAACATCACCAGGACAAAAGGGAATTGACAAGCAGGATGTGAGGACTCCAGACTGTCACAACTGTTGTGGAACTAGGGCTCAAGCATCAGCTTACCAAGAAACTTCCAGTTTGAGTTGAAATAACTGGCTGCTGCTTAAGTTAGTTACATCAAGGCAAGAATTAATTATACCAAGACAACATGTGCTCAGCTTCTTCTGGAAGACAGTCTGGGACTGTATTGTTCCACTGTGCCATGGCATGTGCTGTAGTGTGTGTGGGGGGTATTTTCTTAGATTAGATGCATTTTTCAAACCACAATGGAGATGATAAAGTTTACCACCTACAGCCACGACATAACAGGTTGTGCAAGGGAAACAGCTAAAATACTTTCATTGCGCAAATATACGTTAGCTTTGGCGTCACTCCTGCTGTGTGACGTCCAGTTGTTAAATGTTGCATTTGATATCAATGAAACATCCTGGTCAGGTCTCAGCCTCTTAAATAAATAAATAAATAGAAATAAAAAGCAAAACCAAACACACAAACGTACTACAAACAAGTAACATGAGCTTTAGTCTCCATTAACAAGGAGCTTATTTTAAGCCTCTTGCTGTCACTAAGCCCTTCTATTGAATTTTAACTGCATTATGTAGGCTATTTCTTGTTATTTGTAAGACGTTAATGAATTCTGAGTGGAGATTTAGTCATTTACCCTGGAGCCTGACTTGGCCAAGGGAGCAGTATCACAAACAACGCCCTGAAGCACGGCTCACCTTTTTGCAATGGGAGAAGAACTTTTCTCCCTGGATCATTTCAAAACCACGTTTCCTCTGAGTTAGCGTTTCGTACACATTCTTTGAGTTTAACATAATCATATGAGTGACTTTAATCATAATCATACCAGATGCAGCCAGGGCTCCACGGTGAGCTGGAAGGGTTTGAAATGCTGCAACATGGCACCAGGACCTGGTGGGTTAAAATACAAATTATCTGGAATTGAGCATCTCCAATCTGTCCTTAGGCAGCAGAGGGGCAGGCGCCAGTAGTTCAACAGCCACTGTTGGCTTTCATTTCCCCTTGTGATACTGGGTAGCAGTTTGGGATATGGAATATAAGGGCAAAGAGTGCATCTGTGCAAGGGGTCATTGCTGTGTCCAGTGCTCAAAGGGGCCTGGCTGGGCTCCTGCAGCACCATGCACAGGCACCAGGCAAGGCACTTGGCCAAAGAGAAATGGTGTCAGCTAATATGAAATGAGTAAAAGCTGTCCAATTTTAGGTCACAATGTGCTGGCTGACCCTTGACCCTCCTTAGAGTGTTGCTTGTGATTTTTTTAATGAAAGGCCAAAGCTATCGTAACTGCTGTCCTAACAGGTTCTTCCACAAGGATGCTTGAGAAAGCGGTAGGATAGTTTCTGGTGATGAGGCAAGGTTCGACATACCGAGTCACTCAGGAGGAATGACATCCTATCAAGTAACCAAATACCTGCAAAGCTGTATTTCACCCATCCACCTAGATGTGAGGAGAGTAGCAACGTGCAGCAACTGACTTTATGGTGTAACCTTCCATTACCATAAAATCCTAGAATAGTTTGGGTTGGAAGGGACCATAAAGACCATATAATTCCACCCCCCTGCCATGGATAGGGACACCTTCCACAAGACCAAGTTGCTCCAGCATCCCTGGCCTTGAACACTGCTGAGGATGGGGCATCTCACCAATGCTGCAGTTTTGTTGTTTGTTTGTCTAATTTAAAAGATCAAAAACTTTCATCTAACAAGACAATATTCTGAATTTATGACAAATTTGGCCGCCTGCAGGCAAATCCGACACATCTCTGATCAACTCCACGATTCTTATCTCCCTTAAACAAACACACCTCCAACAAGCATATGGATCATCAACGTGCCTCTTGGAAAGGACAAGAGAGATTAGGTATCAGCAGTTATACAAGCTGCACTTTACAAATCCCGTGTCAATTAAGAGATGCTGTGTATTCTGAAACTCCCACACTCCTCATGCCTACACATCTTCCGTAGGATTTATTGGCAGCAAAAGCAGTGGCATTTGGCCCAATAACAGAGGATGCTAAAGCTTAATTCAATCCTCTTCCCTGCACTCTGGGTGAAAACAAAACTAACAAACAGAACAAGTCAAAGCTGGCCAAGAAGTTTTTCCAACTACTACTGCATCATTTACGCACAACAAATGGTCCAGCATTTCTCATTACGGAACAAAATGCCACAGTGCCCAAGCCCACTTGGAATAAGGAAGACCTCTGCTTATTCTTAACGCAGCTACATCCTCCCTGTGGGACCCAGAGTGACCTCACCAACATCCACACCACCAGCGAGGACTCTCCACTGCAGGTACTGCACACACCACTAAAAACTTCCATGAAACAGTGGGAAAAGGAAAAAACCTCCATTATTACACTGTAAATGTTATTGCCTGCATCTCTAGTACAGACTGCAACTGAGATCCCTTCAGCTCAAAAAGGGTGGAATAAAACTAGAAAAGGTACAAAGAGATGTGACAAGGACCCAGAACTACTCACATATGCATGAAAACAAAGCCCTTTCTTCAGTGCTTCAGACTGAAGAAAGAAGAAAACAAAGAGAATTAAAAATCACAGCTACTGTCTGACAAATTGCAAGTAAAATGCTTGAACCCACATTTAATTCTTGGGAATAACTGGATTGTAGCTCCACGTTCTTTCTCCCACCCAGAGACACTGTTAGTGTAAAGAAATGAATTTTGCTTTTTATCAGCCTTTCCAAAACTTATTTTGGAGACCAAGGGATAGAAAAGCATAGCAGGGTCCAGTCCAGCCTTGTGTTTAGTTTTTCTATGCCAGCTGTGAGTAAAAGTAAGTCTGAGAGGACAACAGGTCTCCTGAAGTCTTATCGTCAAGTGATATTAATTCACACAACTAACCAGAGTCAATGGCCATACAGCAGCATTGATAGCATGGAAGGTCCTCAAATTGTTGCATGGCTCGTTGCAAATAAAAGTAATAGACTGATATTAATCAATATTCTCACAAGCCAGCTGTCTTTATTACTACTGAAACACCATGTTTGATTAATTTAGAGAGCAGCATTTCACTTCAGCATTATCATACAACTTTCAGGTACTCTGGAAATGGGACAGCAGAACTCATTGCTATCCGCAGCAGTTCGTTTTAACTCTACACCAGCTTTCCTGCTGTAAAACTCAGGACCATTATCCTTGGCGTCTAACAGACACCCAGATGCACAGATATGGATCTAATGGACATCTAGTTGCCAACTACATGGCAACTCAGCTCAAACCTTGTCCCTCTACAAAACCCAAAACAAAAATGAAGGAATTGTTTGGTGATATAGTGATTCCAGAGTCAGTAATTCCATAACCAGCATCCGTTGGCAACACTGGGTTGCCAGTTCAGTTTAACAGGAAGATAGGCTCAGCTCTTCAAAACTGATTTGTTTGCTGTAGCTCTTAAGGTGGATGTTCAGTTCACCGTTGAAGTAAATCGGGGTACTCGGACCCCAAACTGGCCACTACCCCATAAGTTTACAGTTCACCTACTCAAGAATCTCATCCTACTCATAAAATCATTTTTTCCTCTTGGAATGTATCTCAAATCCTGGTTTTGTGCTCTTCCGCAAGACATTTAGATGTTTAGTTCCAGTATGGCTTTTATCCTGCTACAGTTAAACTAAATATGCTCATGAAATAAGAACACACTCAATTATGAAATCTGCACTTTTAATTATCATTTTCTCTCCCAGTCTACTTTTAAACTCGAACCGAGCCAAGACTTGTTTGCTCATGTTCGAACAATGTATTTATTTACCACAGATAAAAGCAGACTTATCTCATACCATTTACATGGAGTCATAAATTGATTTTTGATTAATGTTTTATCAAGAACAAAGAGACCCATCTGTGCGAAAAGAGTAGTGAGCAGAAAGCTCCGTTCATGGGAATGTCTTCTGTGTCAGCTCTCCCTAGCTCTGGGTAATGACACTTAGATCCTTCCTCTTCTGCTGGTGCGAGGATGCAGCACTGTTGACAGAGCACTTCACAATAGCCAAATAGTTTCCTCCAGGAAATGCTAACTTGAACCAAGATTATTTGTTTTAAATACAAAACCTCTATAGCTGACAGCAAGGAGTAAACACTTTATATCTCAAATGCTCACAGAAATTCAAAGCATCAATGGTAACATTCCCTATTTCTGGCAGCCACCAAGCTCAAGGTGAACAAATCTCAGTGATGTCCGGCTTGCTCCCTCCCCAGCACTGTCACCTCACAGGGCCACATGCGAAAACAGCATTAAAATCCACTGTCTCACTGAGGATAAAGTCCCAGTTTAAAGGAAAAGTGAATATTCAAAGTCTTCACTGGAGTACACGTGACTTCTCCATCAAGAGGCCCAAAGGACCAGGGGAGCATCAGCATTTAGAAGCAGTCAGCATTCAAGATCAATACTGAGTAATAAAAAAAAACCCCAAACACACAAAATTGAATATTTCTAATAGCAATCAAGTAACAACCCCTCAAAACGTGGTTCTCCTGCAAAGCAGAAGCATATATCCAGTTTGGTGGTTTGTCTTGTCAGCACGCCCTGGGGAGGGATGCAGTGGTGAGTCCAAAGCTACCCTGGGGTATCTGGGGCAACCCAGAAACACCAGGTAGGCAGGATGTTCACAAGAAGCTGGTAGTGAAGTGGTGGCTTCCTCAGGGGACAGAGCCTGAGCAACACCCGAGTTAATCCAGAAGATCTCTCCTCTGCCTTCTCAGTTTCTCATATTCATGTAAGAGTCCAGCAAAGCAAACAGCGCCGCTTTAAAACCTTTGGTCCCCAAACCTCTTTCTGCCAACTGTAAATACACAGTAATTCTATTCCACAACTAAAATCTCCCAAAGGAAGAGGGTACATTAAAAAAGTGACAAGAACAATCTTAATTATAGCTCTGTTAACACATTATGATAATGAGTACTTGTTCTTTATCAGACTTTAAAAGAATTATTATTGTTCTGAATTCTACAAAGGCTGGTCTGAAGAACAAGGATCTTTGTCTCCTGCTGCCAGAAGAAACAGCATTTCCTGAAGCCTGTTTCTGCCTTCAACTAACAGTTTTGATTTTGGCTTTAGAAAAATAACTGCATGTCCTCAGCTGGAGGGGGAAAAATAACGTTCCCTTCTTCCCCCTCTCCCAGATGCTCCCAGGAGAGCAGCATCACCATTTGTAATAACACTGTGTTTCATTAGCCTTCAGGAGCAGGGGAAAAACAAAGCCTAAACCTCTGGCTATTCTTGTTCAGGTAAACAACAGGGGATTATTACAGAGTTAATACTCGGTTTTGTTCATATCCCTCTTCCTCCTTTTCACCTCCTGCTGGAGCCCCAGACTGGAATTACAGCCCAACAATAGCCCAGTTGTTGCCCCCAGCAGCAACTCCCATCCAAACAATAGATCTTTCCCTCTTCCCTCCGCTCAAAGTAAAATTAGTAAGGAAAAAAATTCTCTGATTACAGGGTGAAGGAAAACATTTTCAAGGGGGAAGACAGAGCCCCATGTATGCACCATGGCATTCTGAGCTTCCTTTGTACAGAAAAATGTGCATTCCCTCTCCCAGGCTCCTTTGTATCCCACAGCCCCTCCTATGCTGGGGAAGAGATGGGGAGGAAGGTTATGTGCTCCGGTATGAACGGCATTTCCTAAGAAGGTCATTTTAACCACTACACTGGGGGGCCTTTCTTCAAGAAGTCTCACCTATTCATGCAAGTATCAGGGGAAATGCTGTGAGCTCCCTTTGACTTGGGCACCACGATAACCTGACAGTGCATGTGCCTGCCTGCGGGACCGGAGCCGCCTGGAATTCCCACCGTGAGGAGGAAAACCAGGCTGGATTTACAAAGCAAACATTATGTTTTTTGGTGGGAAAAGAGTATTTCCACATAGGAACAAATACGTTTTATTTCCCACTTGCAAGATGAAAGAATACATGTTACTGCACTGCAAATATTTTGGTAACACGTGCCAAAAGCCAAAACTGAGGAGAGCAGCTCTTCCATTCCAGAAAGGAAACAAGTCCCCACCGCCTATAGCCATGGCTGCAAGAAGTCCAGCATTAGGCTCATTGCTGGTTTCTGTGTGCTGAGGAGCCCAACACTGATTTCAGAGACAAAGCAATAACAGTCAATGCTGCTTTCCAAGAAGTTCCCAAGTATTTCAGGAATTCTCTTGGGCTCTGCCAAGCATCAACTGCTTCCTCACAGGGCTCTACCGCTGCACCCAGGGCAACATCTGTTGGTCACAGGGTGACAAGAGAAGAAAACGGGATACTCTGTGATACTGCGGTAGCTGCCCAACATGGAATCCACACTGGTACCAATTTCAGCGCCTGCCTGAATAGTATTTACTCATGCAACAGGTAGTTAAAAGCACTTCCCAAGTGCCTTTCAGTATCTGAGATTTGTTTCCAGTAATCAAGCTTTATTCTCCTTTCGGTTTAAGCCCTTACTAAATCACTGCTCTCAGTAGTCCAGTCCTCTGATTTCCCCTGACTAAAACTACTAAAAGAGATTTTCTCACTTGGCTATTTCAGCTGGGAACATGAACACAAGCTGGTCTGATTTCAGTAAGAAATGTCTGGTTGATTTTCAGGAAGAAGACAGATAGAAAACCCCAATACTACAAATGTGCACAGGGGCTGCCTCAACAGCAGGGCTCCATGTTAGCTGAAGCTCCCATTCCCCATGGCATGTCCTTTCTTACTCTCCAAGCATGCTTTACCTGCTCCCTTCAAGCAATTTCTCCAGCAATACAGAGATTGTGCAGCTGTGATTTAGGCCCTACGTCCTGAGGAACGGGCCTGTTTTAGAAATGCCAAAGCCATGCTGTACCAGCAACCAGCAGGAATCCTGTACGGGAATTCTGCCTTGCTCCTGAAAACTCCGCATCCACCAGAAACCCATATTAACAGGCAGAGATGATGTTGGCTTGGAAAGCATCAACCCCAGCATTGTTACTTACACTCCTTAAGGAGCCATTACAAACATTTCCTTGCTTCATTTCCTTTTTGGTTTATGTTTAAAGACAAACATCTTGCTCACAGTGGACGGAGCACACATCCAGCTGATGCGTCTCTGAGTACTTCCTGCAAGCCCACTCGGCAAACAGCTCCTATCAAAGGCTGCCACAGAGTCAAGCAGATAACCAGGGTAAGCCTGTGGGAGTTTGAGGATGGAAAATGAAACGTGCCAGCTATTCCTCTCTTTCCAACGAGGCATTTATGAGGTGAAGATGTCATGCAGAAGTCCAATATTGGCAACAGCTTTGTAAACAATGTGCAGTTTGACACTCGTCTCACAGAGTAAAAAGAAGGAACAAAACCCCTACCACCCGTGGTTTGTTATGTAGGTAAACTTAGAATTAACTTCAACCTCCACTTCTTTCTATGCTTGTAATTCTCACCTGTCCTTTCCATGCGTGTGAGTATAAAGGAACATAGGAAATTCAGAGTATTTATCCACGAGAAAGGGATTTTGCTTGTAATTGCACTCTCTTTCAGGAACAGACTGGAACTGTTTCCCATACAGGAGTGCACAAAAAGCAGATGAAATTCAGTTGCTATGATGGTTTGCTATGGTATCTCTCAAGAAGCTGTTCAGTCTTTCAGACAGCTGAGGCCATTTTAAGACCATCCAGTGTATTTCTCAACGAGCAGCTGCAATTCTGTAGTCAAGCAAAACCCATGGGCTTCCCCTGTAGGTCTTTATAAAGGTGGCTTAGACAAGGAAACTGAAGTACGAGCATAGAGGGACTTGCCCAAGATCTCTACAAATCCCGGGGGTCTTTCCAATGCTCTACATCCATTCCACAAAATCTCTCCTTCGGGTCACCAACTGTATCTTCTGTAAAAGATCATTAATATTCTGGAAGCTGGTACGGGAGGGCTGCTTTTAAGGCTGCTGAACATAAGAGATTCTCATTCTATCTTGTAGCCCTTAAGTGCTGAGAGTAAAGACACAGCCTGCTCTGCCCTGCCTTTACTGGTAACTCTTTACATTCACAAGCTTCCAGGTAGCCCTCAGCATTAGCGGCTTCCCTCAACATAACACTGTTGGACTACAAAGATCACCGAAAGCAGGGACATGTTCCAACAAAGCTTAATGGGTCTCGATCCAGCCGGACAGAGGCCAGGACGCTGACCTGAGACATGCAGTGCACACAAGAGAAATGACATCTTTGGCAGGGGATGCTGCAGAAGGCAATAAAGAGAGATAGCAAAGAGTGATTAAAAAATATCCATCACAGTAATACTTTTGGCTCACATGCAACAGTGTCTATATGGGCCTGCCTTCCATTTCTGCCACGTTACAGCCACCCTGGCTTCTAGGCTGGAGCCTGGATCCTCCCTAATTCCCACTGCTAAAGCATCTTTCCCACACACCTCCCAGAAGAGGAGCACTGTGGAAGAAGTGAGCAGGGTGCCCTGCACAGCACCCAGCCCTGCTCCTGAGCTGCCTTTCTGACTCACGCTTAGCCGCACTTACAATGTGTAGTGGGGTAGCTATGATTCCTCTCTTCGGTTCACGTAAGGACCTTGACTGTTTGTTTTGGCTCCAACTGGCTGCCATGTTTATGAAAAACAGGTTAAGCTCCTGGCACCAAATTGTTTTCAACAATCCTCAGCCTTTGAAACAGTGCCTGCTTGTAAAAAAATGGTTTTGTACCTTTAGATGCTGCGTTTTCCCTTCAGAGACACATTTCACCTCCACTTCTCACTGTATCAGCATTGGCTTTTTGTGTTCCCCTTAATAACCAACTTTTCTCAACAGATCACAACTTGATCTACAAGGTTCTATGATAAGACACAAAATGTGACATTTCAGAGGGGTTTAAAGTTATTACTTCCGAGGAAAAATAGACCATTTTCCATGTGACCATTTGTGGATTTCAGATTTTTATGGTAGATCAGCATAAATAAGGTGGACTTGTGCACTGCGAGCACCTCTAAGTGGAGGTCAGCCTTTACAATCGACCTTTAATGCAAAGAAGCCCTCCTGATGCCCCACTGCCACTGAACACTGCACAAGGCAGTTCTGCTTAACAAGGACCACACCAGTCCAAAACTGGCCACAAGAGCCCACACTCACGTTTGAGTTTCTAAAAGCAGATTTCACTCCACACTCAACAGCCTCCAGGGCCAGAAAACAAAGCATATCCAGAAACTACATCCCAGAGTGAGAACCCATCATTAAAGGGCACATCCCGCCCCTGATGCAGGCATGTCTGCAAGTGCATTAGGGAATCCTGAGCATAGGTCAATCGCTTTCTTTTTTGCTTCATTAAAAAAATGGTTGTTTGGGGTTTTTTCAACCTAATTTTAACAGTTTTCTACAGTTTACTCTCAGTACTTCCAAGATTCATTTGATGTAGAGGAAAGGAATATACCTTCGGACTATTCTGAAGGTATAGTTAGAAATGCGGTGACTACAAGCCTCCACACTGTGAAATTACCCAAAGCTTTTATTAAAGCAAGAAACACCATTTTCTCCATCAAAGAAAGGTGAAAACAGAGTGTCAACAGTGAGCCTTACTGAGCCATGCTAAGAGCTTAAGTCTCCTAATGTACTTTCTTGTCCATTTGAAATGGTTTTGGTCTCCGGCATGATCATAGCCAGGAAGAAGCTTCCAATAGACTGAGCGCCAATACAGCCACCCTCTTTTAGGGTCACAATTGGTACACGTTACAAGATTTAGAAGCCACAAAATGTTCCAAAACAGCCCGGAGTCATGAGAACGATGCTCTCTTGGGACTAAAAACCTCCAGTATTCTTCAGGGGCTGCTTCTGAGAGAAACAAACTGAATTAAAGCAATGAGCATCCCTCTACAGGCAAGCAGCTCAAAGTGCAACACCAGAATGAAACGCAGGCTAAAAAGTAGCACACACCCAACAGAAACTGCCTGTTTGTCATCTGTGTGGAAGGATTCACTTCCATTATCTACTTGCACAGCACTGGAAGAATTGCAAGTATTTAGGGGGGAAAGAAAGGGAGAGAAAGAACCAGCAACCAGCATCTCACAGAAAGCCAATTGAAAACCAGCCCCCATCACACGGCGGTGTCAGGCAGCGGCAGGGAGCATGTCCAGGATGCTTTCAAATTAACATCAACTACAGATGTGAACCCTGGACCACATAAGCTGCGTGTTCTGTACCTCACCTTGCTCCCTGCTCCTTCCATCATCAGAACTTAACCTGAGACCACAAGGCTCCCTACAGAGCATTTGTACCCCAGGGAAAGGCAAAGGTTAGTGGAGGGGACAGCCGAGCTGCCTTGCAGCACTGGGCTAAGCACAGAGTGCCTGAGCAATGAGCAGTCGGCTGTGCCACTCGTGGGGATGTCTGCAGGGATGTCACTTCAGCTGCCATCAGCAGAGAAGTGGGAAAGATGAAGGAGAGAACAAAAAGCACATACACGGCCAAGCCCTTTGGTTAACTCTGCCTATCAATTTAAACTTAATATCAGCTTACCCAAAAGTGAAGTCCAACCTCAGAATGCAGCCTGGGTCAAATTACTGACATATAAAATTAAAGCTCATGCAGCATGCTAGAAGACTGCTGGAAAGAGAAGCTGTACGACTTCAGTGCCTACACAAGCATCAGCCAACGCTTTCTAACCAACTGCCTACAATTATATCCCCAGCTCCTTAATCTGGCCTTTTATAAATAACACCAGGCTGTGTTTTTGAAGGAGACAAACCTCACCACCACCCCATTCATCTACCCAAGTGTCCCTGCTGGCAAAGAAGGGACTGCTCAAGGTGTAGCACCCAAGCTTAAGTGGGAGGGATGCCAACAGAGTTGTCTCCACCAGTTATCCAGTTGGATCACCACTGCATCCCCTAACCTTTATGCAGCAGTGGGAGATCCTCCCTCCACAGATCACCACAGTTCACTATTAAAAGAGAACCAAGCCATCAAGCAAGTCTGGAAAAGTAAAGCACATTGAGAAATTCCCAACGTGCGACCCAAAAAGCCAGTCTTGCATCCGAATGGGGATTTAGAGCACTGCTGACATGCTTTCCAGCTCATGCTGCTCACAAATCCAACAGAGGAACATGAAACTATAACAAAGGACCTCAGAAGTTCTGTACAAGTTCAGCATACTAACAGCTCAACACTTCTCCTTCACAGATAAGCCGTTTCCTATGTCAGATTACGATTTCTATTACCACAAACAATGAGAAGAGCTGTTGACTGTTTACAGTTGCAAAACACAATGAAGGAGCAGGATACACATCCACTTAGTGTGGTCGGGCCACACCAGCTTTCATATAGCTGCGCACTTTTTCAACTAACCACATCTACGTCTTTGTGTTGGCCCCACAAATCTCCAGTTTGTGTTTCAATCCAAACTTTACCATTTTAACCCATGAGGAATGACTCCGAGCCACACCTGAAGGTATGAGGATCATTGCGTTTAGTCTTTGAGTTTTCATTACTCATAGTCATTTGAGTAGTCATTGAGTTTTCAGCTCAGCTATACAAGACTTGCCCAGAATTAGACAGGCTAAAACCAGAAACACCTCACTTAACACTTGTTGGTTGAAAGCAGAACAGTACCTCTAAGAAACCATGGTTAAGGTGCTGGTTTTCAACGACACCCTCTAAAGGGTGACTGTCCAGTACAGAAAGTGCAATTTCAATGTTTAAAGGGGACTCGGACCTACATGGGCTTCACTTTTGTCTTTACAGAAGCCCTAAAGCACCTATCTGAGCATGCCACAAGCACAGGAAACAGTGAACAGCACAGTGGTCCAAACACTTTACGTGCCTTTGGCTCATTTCATTTTCATAGGAATGGGAAATCCATGCTCCATGTCTGTATACACAGACACATTTACATCCACACCAACAGCCATCCAGCAGCTGGAATATTTATGACCTCTTCAGGTGTTTTAAGCAGGTTTGGCACACAATGATAGTGGTAAAATACAGCAAACATCCTCTTACCCTCAGCATCAATGCTGCTAAACCACCCAAGAGGAACTCAAATGAGTCATGTTATTTTAGTTACTTTTTTAAAGCATTTATTCTGATGTCAACACTCGTCATTGCAGCAGGATTCTTGACAAGAGAAAACTATGAAAAGGAATGAAATCTTAAATCTTCTCTCCCGTTGGCCTAATGATAAGGGAGCTCTCCATACACCTGGCAGTGAAGAAAAACATAAATTCAAAGATGCCTTTTGATTTATAGCTCCAGTGTGGTTTCCTAATAATACAGCTACCTTAAGCTGCTGCATACATTTACAAAATATTCCGGCTCCTTCAGAGATGAATTACAGGAGCTGCATCTTCAACTGAAGCTCACATAAATATCATTTCTCCTCCAAGAAAACAATTACAAAACACTAAATCACTTTTATATTGCACTATGAAAACAAAACCCTTTCATTTGGGTCATGATAGGAACGGTTTCCACAGCCACCAGAGCACACGCAGGCTGCTCCAGTGCTCAGCTCCTGCCTGCAGCAGCTCTGAGCTGCAGCACGGGCCAGGAGCAATCAGCTGCTCACAGCCTTTCGCCTTGTGATTCCTCAGTTTATGAAGGCTCTCTCTACCTTCTCACCCTTCACAAAAGCCATCCCAAGCACAATCTTAACATCACTTCTGTGTTTCCCAGGCTTCGCGCTTCACTCTTCATTCCAATAACAGTTTTAGGCATCCCAAACTGGGTCACAGGGGTACCCTTCAAGTTGATCAAGCATCTTTTGTGCATGACACATGAAAGCCAATGTAGAGCGGAAGAGGGAAGACATTTCACTACCTGGACTGGAGAAGATTACTGACCACTGAAAACCTAAAACCATCACTGCCCCTTGACATTACTTCTTATCCCAAATGCGGACAAAACCTATATGACAAAATCTTTCTTCCCTCCTCCTCGTCCTCACTGTTTTTGTTTGTGCAGGGGAGAACAAACCAAAGCCCAAACCAAAACAGTACTAGAAATAATAACACAAGACCCTATCTATCCTCTAAGACTAGGTTTTTGTTCTAGATCTGTTTGCTCACATCTTCTCTGTCTGGTGCCAGTGTCCTCACACAGTGTGTTATTCTTTATCCTTCTGTATCTACCTCAAACTGTACATACAGTCACTGCCTGGAGTATCAGGAAGGGTGCCGCAGCTCTCTGGTTTGAAAACCTATTAAATTTCACTCAGAAATAATAAACAGCTCTTCCAGCCTCCAACAGCTTCATCTACCAAGAGGCACAATTCAGCCTCTGGTAACTGCATAGGAGGGACCAGGAATAACATGAGTAATGTAAAGCTTATCTATGGGATTTGCTAATGAAAAATAAGGCTCAAATGTATAGCACAAAATTAAGGAATAAAAAAAAATAAGAATGTACCACACACATCCAAAGCAGGAAACACGTAACACCAGGTATCCTAGGTGTAAGGGTTGCAAAAAAAGATGAGCATCGGTTTGCCTGCTCATTGTGTGCTTCATGAAAGAGCTGTAAGAGCTTGGGCACAGCCCTATGGTCGTGGGACACTTGGGAATCTCATGAACCACAGGGGTGGTGAATTGTGTCCTGTGTGCACTTCACAATGATGAACTTCCAGAGGTTTGATCCTCAGCGGTGCCGGGTGGTGAGAAAGGGACAACCGGTGAGGAGGGGCTGCTGCTCCATGGGCACGGGGGCTGCCGGGCACATTTCGCCCTCCGGATTGGCTGCCAGTGACATCAGTTCATTATTCAGCTTCATGTTTGCGTTTCAGCTTCCCCCCTTTCAGGGACCTCCAGACCTCACACAGCTCCAGGCAGCCGGGAGGAGGGAGGCAGCTCGCCCCAGGCAGCACATCAGAGCCCCGGCCCACCCTCCCCACCTTAGGGCTTCTCTGCACAAAAGCAGCAGCAAAATGCAGAGGCCTGATGCTTCTCTAGTTCGAGTTGGATTTCCGAGCTGGGGAAAGGTGGCTGTGTGATGAGGCTAACCACGGGTCATGGGCTTACAGCAAGGCACCAAGAGCTGAAGCAAAACTCTTGAAGAGATCTGTTGCAGAAAGACCTGAAGACTGGAGAATGGAAACCACATGCAGTGCAACAACACACCAATGCACACACGTGTAAACATACATGGGGTACACAACATGCATGAGGAGTGTACAAGCAGGGCAAATTCCTCCCAAGACTGCTCCTGAGGACCCGTTCTTTTGTTAGCATCATCCATAAGGGAGCTAACGCAAGGCACTGTCATCTCCTGTTTACCCCTCCGCAGTGCAGTGCGAGGCCGCCTTTGTTCCAACTCAACATCCTGCTTCCCCTCATCGCCCCTCCTGAACTCGGCCGCCTGTAACCTGATACAAAAGAATGTTGATTTCTCAAGTGATTTTTATAGGAGCACAGAATGAAAGGAACTTGGTATTTTCCCCATCTTGAAAAATGCTATTTTACAGCACCCACAACTGTAGGGAAACGTATCTGGTCTATAACAAAGCTTTGGGAAAACAAACTGAAAACGGGCTGCTCTGCTTCTGTGTACCTACCAAACCAAGTGTTTTCTATTTAGCACACGCGTAAGCACTGAGATGTGTGTGCCTGCATATCTACAAATGCATATATGCATGAATTATTCATGTGCACAGGAACACAGATCAATCAAGCAGAAGATCAGTTTCAAGTAAGTACAGAAATGTTAGTTAATGCTGAGCCTGAGTTCATAACACGGCACAGGCAGTAACTCAGCCACATGTACTGTACTCACCTATTGATGTATCAAACCCTATCTACAGTGCCTGCAATTTAAAAGTGTTTTATGAAGAATTTACACTAAATAAGCAAGCAAATACAACTGTGCTCCTGAAACTTGTTCTTCTAGTTATAAAACACATTTTCTGCACACTTCCAGCCGCAGAGATTTGAAGTGCATTCTTCCCACACTGATGGTCTGTGGTACGGGAAATGCATCCTTCAGGATGGCTCTTCTACAAATCCCGAGTCTCTGACCCATTCCCATGCATAAAAACAGGCCAGCAGCAAACCATGCGGGATGCAGCTTTCAGACAGGATGTGCTGCTGTCCTAACACATCCTATAAAGAAAAGCTTTCAGAGAAAAGCTTCTCATGCATCTTAAGCCATGTACCTGAATTCACACACAGCATCAGCCTCATCATGATGCCACTGTTTCTTCTATACTAAGAGTGTATTTCAAAGACACTCAACCAAGACGTGAAGTTCTACTTTAAAAAGTATCTCCAAAACCCCAGAACTCCTGTTAAGGCTGTGTCTTAACAGTTTAAGTACTAATATATACTGCTTCCTACCACAGCCCATGTTACCAAGACAGTAAGTCAGCCCTCCTTAGACACAAGGAAACAGAAAGCTTTTATGTGGAAATGAAATCGAAATGCTATAAAACTGTTCCAGCTTCACCTTGCAGACAGTAACAAGGTGGGTGGAAAACACTGGTGAAATTAAGCAAACACAGGAGTGAGATTTCCTTTTGTTTACCCTGTGTGGTTTGGAATATGGTACTTCATAGGGGTATTTTCCACCAACCGTGATCGCAGCGACCAGACTCCTTGCTGCCATGTGAGAACTGGCTTGAAAACACAGCATCTGTTCTCATCAATGCATGTCGATGGAGGTTAACAGGGTAAACCCCATACGCATCAGGGACGATGCAGGTACAGTTTAGTCTGCCTGAGCCTCTGCAGCAGACCCCAGGCAGCTGCTGGAAGATAGATGCGCTCTTTGCTACTACCACAAGGGAGTAGGTCATGCTTGGAGCACCACAGTGAGCCTTCTGGCTCTGCAAGCTTTTCCTGACTTCAGCAGAACAGGCTGCAATCGTTAAGCAGGACCCGAAACATAACAATCTCTTCATTTATCGCACACTTTCCAGCTCATTTTGCACAAAGCAATGCGTTTTCATCACTCACAAGAACACACATTCTTCCCCCCATGCTTCTCGCCACCAACGACCACGCCAGCAACATTCAACATCCGAGCATGCCTTGCAGCAGGAAAGGCTCTGGAAAACTGTCCTAGAGTTTCCAGTGAGATGGCACTTCTAAAGCTCCTTTGGCAAAGGGGAGATATTAACTTCCTACTCTGACATGAGTTTATCAATGAATTATGAAGCTGAATTGCCCCAATTGTGATTTTGGCTATGGGATTATGCAAGTTTCCTACTAAGCACCACAGTTCACCATGAGCCTTCATAACATTCCCTCAACCAACCTAACAGAAGTATCAGCCCAAAATGATTCACAGGGGAGGACTGGGGGAGTCACTGCTACAAGAGGACTCTCCCATCACATGCCAGAAGCAAGAACACACAAGACAAGGCATCACAAGACAGGTCCTATAAATAGATCAAATACAACAAGCACAGAAGTTCCCAAATCCATCAGCTAAAATGAAGCATCTCCCCAAAATACACACAAAGCAAGCTCCCACAATTCACGTGAAGTAATTCTGATGAGCATCGGGCTCGGGTAGATTTCATTTGGAAATCATGTTATAGCAGCCCATCCATCATCTAGAACAGTGTCTCAAGCTCGACGCCAACGAATCTGGAAGGACCACTTGCCCTTTAGGAAAGTGGATCCAAGATGCCCCATCCCGGTCAGTGTTCAAGGCCAGGCTGGATGGGGCTTGGAGCACCCTGCTCTAATAGAAGGTGTCCCTGCCCATGGCAGGGGGATGGAACTGGATGAGCCTTAAGGTCCCTTCCAACACAAACCAGACTGGGATTCCATGATTTACTTTGCACAGTACTGCCACAAAGTGAAATGTATTACAAGTGTTGGGCACTTACTCATTCCTTTTAGTATTTCCTAGCTCAGTTCTCTTCTGCAAGTGTGTAAAGACTCCTAATTATTAGTGTTATTTTCAATGCACACTCCTGATGCCTTCCACATGACCTGCAAGGAGGGCCCCAAGCTGAGAAAAATGGGTTCAAACCATGTCATGTATTTTGAGCCTTCCATCAGGATCATCATCTTCTGGATCCTCCCTAGCTCCTTCCTTCTCTCACTACGCCTACATTTCCAGGGAAAACTGTGGAAGATGTAACATTTCCAAATGCTACCACAGCAAAACGTACTAGACAGAAGTGTGAGGGACATGAACCAAATCCCTAGAAGGATCTTGTGGGTATCTTTTATTTATGACACCGCATGAAGCTCTGCAGAACTGGGGGGGTGTGTGTTTGTTTTAATAGCAAGACTTCCACTGTAGCACAGACAACAGGCATGGGCACTCTCTCTGCTGTTTAGAAAAACCCTGGAACGAATGGACAGGAAGAGCAGAAGGAAGAAATATGAACTTCCAAACCAGAAGAGAGGTGAATGCAGCTTCCCCCACCCACCTTCCACAGAAACATCAAACGTTTTCTTTCATAAATAATTGCAATAGGATGCCATGGACTTCTCCATGCAAACAATAGCCAGATTGTGTCATGGTTTGCCCTAGGCAGGGCCCAGAGGGAGGGCGACACAAAGGGCGGCTTTCAGGGCTCGGGGCCTCTCGCTCCTGCTCCGCAGCATTGCTCTCTTCCTACTCCTACTTCCCATGCTGTCCCTCCGCCGGGACTTTGAAGCGGCAGCCATCGGAGGCTCCTGCGACACACACACAAAAACACCCCAAAACGCAGCAAAACCAAGCAAACAACAGCTTATTATAAAAGCCCCTCAGGCCCATACAGACCTCACATGGAGCAACGTTGATTTCCACAGAAGGGGATCCTATGTGAGTGCTGTGGGACTGATTTGGGGGCAATTTGATGCTGCAGCCATCGACCTGCACCCACTTTTGCACCTCTGCCTCATCACGCTGCTCTCCCAGCCCCTTGAATCTGCCTCTCCATGGCTTTAAGATAAACGCTGTCCCAGGGCAGTCACTACAGGCCGGGCAGGGCTGTTCTGTGGATATGAAAAGACAACAATGAAAAGCCCTATTTTCTGCCTATAAAGTGTTTTGAAGGAGTCACCCATTGGGAAACCCGAGAGCTGTAATTCCCGGACTGATTCATTCACCTTCCTCCTTCACGTTAGCAGTTAGAAAACAACCCGCCCCAGCAAGATCAAAGAGCCCCAGCGCTGCCCAGCTCCCAGCCAGGCACTCCTGCCGCCTTTCATGTCCCAGACAGCCCCACAGCACAGAGCCAGCGATGAGCCCAAACCCCAGCTGCAGGTCCCGAAGCTCTGAGCAAAACAGGGCTCCAAACAGATTGCTCAGCTGGTTACCCCACCTCCTAGATAAGCACATTCAAGCAGTGTATATATACATGTCAGCGGCATCAGGAAGTACTGAGGGTGGGAAAGACAGAGCCAGAGGAACAGGAGAGCCCAACCCTGCCTGAAATATGCATTAGTTCTACTTGATACCAGCAGCCTGTACTAGTACCATCTTGGCACTGTAATCTCCCCAAAACCGAATGTTTACCATAGTTTACTATTTATATAACACGTTATTCTTTGTAAACTGAATAGCATTAAATCAGCTATGGGAGGAGAGGGAATTCCTACAAGAGCATGTAGCAATAGGCCAAGGGGAATGGCTTTAACCTGACAAAGGGGAGACTGAGCTGAGCTCTTAGGCAGAAGCTCTTCCCTGTGAGGGTGCTGAGGCGCTGGCACAGGGTGCCC
>JAVHNF010091645.1:27459-44023 GCA_034783455.1 Micropsitta finschii
AGAACTCAACTCAAAGCACAATTTATATAAACGGAACAAACAGTATCATATTCAGCTACCACTTATGACTGCCTTCATTTTGAGAACAAGTAAACGAAGGGATTTTGCATTACCAAAAGACGGGGGGAACGTCCTTTCCACCCTCACAAACAGAACAATCCTTCTGTTACCCCTTTTGAAACTTCTCAGTACTCAAAAGCGGCTCTGCAGCCATAAGGACTTGCAGCGTTTCAAGACAGGAGTTTCTTATCCTAGAAAGAAACTGAAGCACGTAACTGAATGCTCTTAACATGAATTCAACTCACTTTCACACCCCAAATGCCACAAATTTCATTAGCATCTTATTGCCTGTAACATCTCATTCCCCCTTATTTGTTAAATCAGAAGACTTCACTGTGAGAACACTAAAACACTAACAGAGAAGCACTAGTATTGTACATGGAGAGCATCAAGGAAACTCAGGCTGCCCTTTGAGTTACTAAATCCCTCAAGAACAATAAATGTATGGCAACATCTCACCAATTGGCACATTATAGAGTAAGGTGGTGACCACTATCTGGATGTCCTCAAGTATCACATACAGCAGGGGCTCGCAGAATTTGAGACTGGGAAGTTTCTATGAGCATAACAATAGGTTGCTCATGCATGAGATGTTAGATGGAAAAGGCTGGTGCATGTAATTCAGTAATGACCCTGAGGAAGAGACAAGCTTACAGAACTCAGGATTTCAAGTACTTCATTCTTACATTACACGGTATTACCGGAGTCATCAAGTTAGATCACACTAGTCTTGCACCCAAAATACACAGAAAGATACCAGGATGAAACAGAGGGTGGTGCAAATGAAAACAAATGCTCTGTGAATGAAAGCATTACCTAAGAGCCAGCTTCCCTTTAGTATTTTCAAGAAGTTTCTAAGAGGATTTGCAGAGTTAAAGATAAGGACCAGAAGAGAGATAACAGATGGCAAAGGAAGGAAAACAGCATGTAATAACTTGATACGGTACATTCAGTACTCTAGTACGTTAGAAGAAATCCAGAGACAACTTCCACGTGCATGTTGCTTGGTTCCCTATTTATGAACAGTGGCATCAAGGGCTCATCACGTAACATTTAGGTTTGTAGCTACCAGTGTCTGGTTTAGCACTGGGAAGTGTATTATTCAGATCCCACCATCCGGACCTTGATGCTTAAAAAGAGGCAGCACCCCAGGGCCTACAGGAAGGGGTGGGTACTCTAAGTGACCGAGATGGAGACAACCAACATGAAGGAAATGCTGTATCTTGTACTGTGTCAGGCCATCACCCATCAAACAGAGCCTTCTACAGGGCCATGCCCTGTAAGGAGAGACCTTGAGCAGCTCTGCCTCTCCATCGCCTTCACTCCAGCCCGGGCTCCTCATCCCACACAGAATCCATGCAAACAAAGCTAAGCCTTCATCAACAGGCACCCAAGGTAGTAATACAGTGCTTACAAACATCCAATGGAGAACACTGTGTTTCTGTGGTTGGGCTGGTTGTTTGTTTGGGGATTTTGCTGGGGTTTTTGTTGTTCTGGATTTGTTTTTACCAAGGCTGCACTTCAAAGCTCTGTGTTCTCTCAGAAGCAGCAGACAGTCTCCCAGTCCTGCCAAGCAACCTGGTCAACAACCTTCTCTGCTATCATCACCATCACCACTTCTTTGTTTTGCTTAAATTACCAGGTTATAAACCAAGGCCTTCATAGACAACACACTGCCATTAAGGTAAAGGTGGGTGATGCTGCATTTTTCATTACCACCCTCACCACCCTGACAGAAGAGCTACTGAGAAGAAGAATTACTTCTGCCTGACCCATTAGTCCCAGTCCACTCAAAGGAAGAGGTCAGTCACAGC
Source organism: Micropsitta finschii (assembly GCA_034783455.1). Lineage (NCBI taxonomy): Eukaryota > Metazoa > Chordata > Aves > Psittaciformes > Psittacidae > Micropsitta > Micropsitta finschii. Next base: position 29,334 of record JAVHNF010091645.1, read on the forward strand.
AGGCACCCACTGCCTCTCCTCCTGGACTCCCATGGTTGTTATCCCAGAGCTGGAGGCACATTAGTAGCTACCCTGAAAAACAGCAGTGAGCAAAGGCAAGAACAAAAAGAGCACATCTTAATCCACACATCAGTATTACAGGGCTACAGAAGATAAATGGAATAGGTCTGAACCTGTACCTGGAGAGCTGAAATGGGAAAGTATTTTGCATCCACATGGCAGGGTCACACACAGAGGCAAAGCTGCTAGCGGCGTGCTGTGTGTGTTTGGACTGTGGAGGAAGGAGAGATCTAAGGGGACAAAGCAGCCATGAACTTTAGCTGAAAACAAAATTCATTTCTTTCTAAACAGGACTCCTTCAAGAGCACTTTACAGGAGCCAGTACCTAAACAGTACTGAAAAACTATGTAAACATGCAGCCCAAGGCTGCCAAGGCATTCTGTACAGCCCTTCCTATGAGCCTGTCTCACAGTTTAGTCTTTCAGTGAAGTCAGGGTGCTCAAATGATGATAAAAGACTCTCATCCCTGGCCATGAGATGTCAAGTCCCCAGCACACAGTTATGATGATCTGAGAAGGACGAACTGAAAGGTTATCTTCACTGGGGCCAGGTTTAACCAACGCACGTCACCCCCAATGGCAAGCAACTACAGTTCTGACCTGCGTCCAAGCTCATCTTTTTATCTGTGGAGAACATGGGGCATGGAGACAAGATACAGTAGTCTGAAAACCAAAACTAAAACCAAAACAGAAAACCACAGAACTTACACAACAGTAACACCCAACCCCACTGCCCCAGCAGCTACAACATGGTCTGCTCAGCATAGAGCCAGGAAACAGAGATGCTCTTGCCATGAGAAACCAAGTCAGCACCTCCCTAACTGCACTTGTCCTTCCAAAGGTCACTTCAGAAAGCTCTCTGTGCTACCTGGTATAACTCAAGCTACTGTACTGGATCTGCTCTTAAATATACACACATATATTGAAGAACCTTTGGGCAGAGCACCAGCCACTTCTCGTGTTTCTGATGTTTCTGTTCAACCAGCTGCACCCAGTTGTGCTTGGTGAAAAACACAGCTGTGAATAATCCCATTAAAGAGAACAGTTACATTTTTAATTACCTCCAAGGCAAAGATTCCAGCATACAGGAACCCAGAAGGGGCACGCTCCATGTACTGCTTTGGTGGGGGGGCTTGGGGTTCTTTCAGAGAATTTTAGAGAAGTGCTCGAGTCAGTGGCAATTAAAACATTCCTGCAGCGGCACAGAATCAACTGAAGCCCAGAACAACCTGTAACAGCATCACACGCTATCACCCTATTTATCACCCATTGCTGCTGAACCACAGATAAATTTCTGCCCCAGACATAAAGGAGGACAAACACACGTCATGCAAAAAAAGCTCTGCAATGAAAGAAATCAGTGAGACAGGCAGAGATGCAGATAACGCGTTCTTTATGTTCCAACACCAAACTGGCCTGGAAGCACGGCACCGAGTGTGTGTGCTACAGGAAAGAATTCATGTGGAGATCACACGGGGATTTTAAAGCCAGATGCAGTCAAGATGCACAAGGACAGGGCTTCTTCTGAAGTGTATGCAGTGGAAGCTGTATCCAAGCCAGCAGTTTGTGCGCAGTTTTAACCTGCAGCAAGGTCACAGCTCTGCGTACCTACACAGAGCTCTGCTTGCAGCCAGCCTCGGATGCCTCCACGTGGTTTCCCTCTGAAGAATGGGAATAGTCCATCAGTTTACCCCACGGGCTCGTTTGGAATCCTTAGTTTTGTTATGTTCAGGCTGCTCCAATGGAAATCACCTACCAAGCACAGAACAGAGGCTTAGCTCATGCTAGACATAAAGATCAGAAAAAGTGGGATTTCCCCTATCTCCTTTCAGCCTTCATTTTAGGCTTCCACTGCCAACAAATGAATGTAATTTCAAGGAAAGACAACCACAGAATAAAACAGTATGTATTTTCCACGTAACTGACAATTGTTATGGGTTTGCTTGTTTAATAATGTATTAATATGAGGAAACTAAGAGGTATTTTCCTTCTTTGTTTCAGCTCAGTTTCACTTAAATGATTCCAAAACCCCCAAAGAACATGTCTGAAACTGCAAAGCCACAAACACATCCCTCCCCACTTCCCTTCCCAAATCCTAGTCCCTCACGTGCAACTAGGTAAATCCCGGAGACGGAGAAAGGAGTTTTATTAGCAGAGGGCTCAGAATTGGAGGGCAACCACTGCTCATTGCCTGGAGCTAAACCTCTCAAGTTCCTCCCTGGCTAAGTGTGCCTGCCTTTGATCAGCAGAGTTCAGAGTCCGCTTACTCAACCTCCACAGGAAGAGCTCACTTATGTGGTGTGAGATGAGCTCTTTCCTACACTTTCTTCCCCAGTTTTATACAACTGGCACGCTGACAGGCTTTGCACTTTTCCAAGCATTAAAAATAGCCAGGCAAGAACTTACAAGCAGGGATATCACTGATGACAACTCACAAACCATCCACATCCCAAACTGCGCTTGCCTCCTGAGCCAGGTCCACAAGAGATCACAGCTTCCAGCATCAAGGATATCTCCTGATCTAAACCAACAACCCCACCAAATACTTCAGTGCTCGGCTAAGCATCCTACCTACACAAGTGATACGGAACTGCAGGGAGAGACACCGAGAGGGTCCTTCCAGAAAAGAAACCCCAGACATTCCAGTATCTTCCTTGTTTATAGAAAGCTTAAATAAAAACTGGCCCCAACAAACATTTAGAGCAGGATTTTGCAGATGCCTGCGCACCACCTCGGTGGGGTCAGATTAAACACGTCTACAGCCTACACTCACATGGGAACAAAGTGTTGATTCGGTTGACTTTCAGGGGAAAAAAAAAGGCAAGTAAGACTGTATGCAGGCTGGCGTGGCAGAACAGCCACGTCTGCCTGCTCTACTGCTCAGAAGCTTCCCATCTGCTGGATCTTGAAGGTGCAACTCCCATCTCCATACTATGCCCTGAGTACTTAATTCCTCACATGAAATGTGATTTCTGCGCTGTAGTCCATTCTGTGCATTGCTCATCATTGAGAAACTCACTTAATCCGCAGGCATCTTCTGTAGCAACTTGAAGTCTCATTCCAGTCGCTACTAGCCAGCTTCTCATAGCCCACACAAGCCCTCAGCTTACTCATCCCTTAACGCTTCAGACAGAGACTTGTGTCTACATTAATGGATACAAGTCACAGAGGCCCTTCACTCCAACACGAGAAGGGTTCGGATCTTAGGGAACCAGATTCCGTAGTATGATACCATTAGAAGTTTATCACTGCTTCCTTTGGTACCACCACAATGAAGAGGGGTCTGCCCAGATTCTGCTCTGAGGAGTTCTGCTCAACTCCATCTGCCCAAACACATGGTGATGTTTTTGCCTTCCCCTCACTCCATGACCACAGCCATCAGCTACTGGAGCTGCTCAACACCACACTGAACCAGCCGACAGCTCAGCATTTGGCTCAAAATGTGAAGTACCTACCCAGTTTTAAAATTACTTTGGAATTGTAATATCAACAGGAAAAAAGCGAGATGTCCCTTCCTGGGACAGCACAATTCCCAAAGGATCACATTAGGAAAACAGGAAACTGGTCTCCCTCACCACACTTCCCAACCTCTTCATCAGTTTCCCATATCTGGCCACAGAAGCCTTTCAAACTCCTTCTGAAGTCTCAGGCCAGGCTGGAGATGCCTGCTCTTCACTGAGATTTTTCCCTATTGGAAAACCTGCCTCCCCAGATGCACACTTTCCAGTATCTCCTAGGAAATTGCCATTCACAAGCACAAGGTTAAGCAGATTAAATCCTAGCACATCCTCAGCCGATCAAAACACCAACTTGCTTGGAAACTGCAGTACAAGCTTTTTACTGTTTTAACCCTGTATGTATGCATTGTCCACCAGTAGAGGATGATCAGAAGGACAGTTAGTGGGCTGTTAGTGAGGAAGATGATGAGCAGCAGCATCAACTTGCCACTAACCAGAACAAACATTTTCATTCTCCTACAGCCAAGCAACCACCACATTGGAAATGACTTGCAAAGCTTCCCATCTAAGCTAGGGAAAATGGTATCAAATAGAGGTATTTTTGCCTACTTTAAGGCACTTCTTTTGAAGCTGGTTACACAAAAAAGCTCCACTTTACGTGGTAGAGGCTTCTCACAGCCCACATCCTCTCGGGTCATGTCAGCTTTCTCATCCCTTAACACTTCAGACATGACATCTCAGGGAGGTGACCAATTAAAAAGACAGGAGAGCGACAGCTAACACCATGGCTTCACTGGGGCAAACACAAACTGCAAGACAACATCAACTCAACCAAACAAGAGTTTCTTAAGCATTTGATACTGTCTCAGCTGTCCAGGCTAAGGGGATATTCTTCTACTATTCAGATCTCTTGTGGACCTGGCTCGTCTTTAAAACAAAACCCCTCAAGATTGGGAAGTAGGTGGGTTGGGAGCTGTCATCAGGGATATCACTACTTGTAAGTAACATCCAGTATCTCCAAAAGAACTCACTGTGTTTTGAACTTGCACGCCTTAAATTAAAAGGGGATGCTGCACTGGCTTTAAAAAGCTTACTGTTGGTAATTAGGTTTCTAGTCCTAAGCAGCCTCCACTGTTAGAGCTCAAACAAGCAGCTTTAACTGAGTTGCCCGTCTCTTCGTGTTTTTGTTTTGATAGAGGCTCAATTATGCTCAGGACAATGGCCTGTCTCTTCATTTTGCTGTGAATAGGAAGCAAGGGTGCCATTGTCACCCGCTTCGATTCAGTCACAACAAAGGGGTCTGAAGTGCTGAAAATAATGGGCTACCTAAAGTAGCTGGAAGGAGGAAGGAAGGGAAGCTCTGCACTGGCCACAGTGCCCTTCAGCCAGCCCTCTCCGTGCCTCGAACGAGGGTGATGCTTCCTCTGACAAGAGGATGTCAGGGGCTGGTGATGCAGGACAGACACATGAGGGGAGCTGTGCATGAGGAGCACAGCTCTGCCTGTGCTTCCCACCTGGGCTAGGACTGAATCGGAGCAGCTCTGTCATTCCTTTAAAGAAAAGGCAAACCCAGGAGCCACAACTTTTAGCACAGAGGCTGGTTTCAAGGGGGGCAAGGGGAAGAGATGCAGGAAGGAAACAGCATGGACGGAAATCACAGCTAGGAAAAGGAGGAATGTATTTATTCAAAGAGAATAGGACACGCTATTATCAAAACACAGCACTGATTACAGCGGGATTGCAAGGAGTGAATGAAACCCAGCAGCAGGCTGCTCCTGTAGCTGCAATCCCTCCTCCCCTTCTGGTGCCTCATTCATAAAGGGCTGCTGGGAGCTCCAGCTGCAGAGCCCGGCACCCATGCGCAGACCCAACTTCCTCAACAAGTATTTAATCACTTTTCCCATAGCCATCCACTCTCCCCTCACCCAAACCTCTTCCTCAACCTGGAATTCCAGGTGGTTGAAGGCTTTGCAAGCAGGGGCTTTATGGCTGCACAGCGATGGAGATGTGCGTCCATTGAGCAAAAGGAGTTCCAGCACCTCAGCTGGGGTTCACGCAGCACCTCTCCTGCCAGCCCCACTTCTCAAAGCTACCTTTGTCCTCACTCTATAACAGGGCTTCCTAAGAAAAGAATCTGTAGATGCATATATAGAAACAAAACAAGATTTCATGAGGAAATTATCGCCTTTAATTTTGCTGGCTTAAAGGCAATGGAAAAGCCTTCCTATGCATCCCAGCTCATAGTAGGTATTACTCTTCGAGTTTGTCTTCCTGTTATTTGTAGCTCAGAATCTCTTCAGAACACTTTAATTAGGTAAAACTAGACTCCAACGTGCCATAACAATATCATTACTAATAAATCACGGGCAATACAGTGTACTGTTTGTAGGTGAAGAGGGGAATTCCCAAAACGGTAAAAAAAGAAAGCAGGGAGAAGAAAAATGAAACAGAGAATGTGGAGAGGAGGAAGATGTATGAAAGAGGGTAAAGAACCCACCTGTATGCGTAGGACTCGTGCAGATGTATGAATGGCAAGAAAGACATTCATAAGCATTGCCCCAAAAGTAATGATAAATGGTGAAAGCAAGCCAAGGCCTGACCAAGGACCTCATTTCATTATCGCAAAATAAATGTAGTTAATGAAATTGTCACCATCAGTATGAGTTACTCACTTCTGATTCTCCTGCTAAACAAACTCCTGCTGAACAATGAACAATTCTGCTAAACAATAAATCAGCAGTTTGAACCCACTTCTCACACAGCCATTTAATAACTGACTTACTTTTACAGCCAACTTCCCAAGAAGATAAGTAATCCCCTTAAGAAAGCAGTGCCTTATTCCAAAATTAGATTCATTTGACAATGTAGAAGATGACAAATAACATCTCTCTTCCGCTTGGCTAAACCTCCAGGGGGGCCCTCAGCACAAACAGCATGCAAGTGAGAGCAGGCATCTCCCCAGCTGAGAGCAGGAGAAGGCGGTGTGCCCTGCTCATTTGTTCCTTTTGCACTATGTAGGAAGCAAGGATGGATCACATTTACACTAATGGAAAAATAGGTATCAGAGAACTAACCCAAGATCCCAGATACATCTTTATCAAACAGTCTTCTCTCTAAAGCAGGAAATGAATTAAAAAGGTCTCGAATTAACACAAGCTCAAACTTGAATCAAACGGATTAAGGGCGCAGATATTTCAACGTCAGTGTTTCATAAAAGTGCCCACGGAACACTGTGAGATGATGCAAGATCCTCAGCACTGATCCATCATCTTGCAGGCATTTCAGAAGAAAACAGGGTTTCCAAACTCTGAACCAGATAACGTTACCACATCTGACCCACCTGGATGTATTCGGTTACCAAAAAGAGGCACTAAAACTCCAGAGAGATGACTGTTAACTCCAGGCGTGTATCAATCGGCTCACATTCACACAAAAGGCACTCAAAAAATGCAGGAGGTGGCCCCCTTTCCCTCCACATCACCTCTCAGGTTCCATTCCCTCTTGTCACACACCCATGAAACCCAGAAGACATTTCCACCCATAGCCGCAGCCCCTGAAGAGCTCACATAGCGTTATCAGATCCACAGGCATCAACCACAGCTGGCATCTCTCCCCAAGTGAGCCATTTGTGAAGTATTTTGAGAGTTGCCTGTTTCAGTCTAAAGCATACTTCTGGGAAGAAATTCCCACTGGCATCTGATGAAAACCATTTGCAACTGCTGTATCCCACAGGTGTGATCACCAAAAGATTCCGTACTCCGGAAGAAATGGTTTGAGAACCCACAAGCTCTGCAAGGGAACGTTTCTTAATGAATGCTCCAGCGCTTTTTTTCTATGGGCATGGTTTCCATTGCCATTTGTGGAACTGTTTTAATTAAAACAGCATTAGCAGAGACAGAAGACTCTTAGAGGAGCAGTGTAACGCCATCTCCTGCTTACATCATCTGGGCACTCCTACAGCAAGAAGAAATGAACACACGCACAGTGTGCTAAACAGAACACACTCCTGTATCAGTGCTTGAAACAGTAAGAGATAAACCGGGGGTACTGCCCGTTCAGCTGCTTGTTTGGCCTTATTTGCCTGGACTGCATTGTTTGCTTGGCCAAGACACCCAGCAAACAGTCACACTTTCTCAGTGCTCAAGGCCACATGCCTTGAGCTAAGCTGTTGTGCCCTGACCATGTTCTAAAAGTATCACTAAAGTTAGTACTAATGTTTTTATTTTTATATATGTATATATATACATATAATCCATAAACACACATATATGTATCCCAGCACTGCTTCAATGAACAAAGCAATGTCACAGCTTACATCAAACAGCTACTTTTAAGAGGAGAACACAACGATTGAGCTTTCTCACAGCACTGGCACTTTTTACAGCACATAAACCGCTGCTCATTGATGCACAGCGCAGTGTTTTAGGAAGCAACCTGGTGAGAAGGAAGTTGCTTGATTTTCCTTATATTTCATGCATCTGCCCCTCAAAATAAGTCCTTTAGCAGAGGCATCATGTGATGAAGTAAAGTCTCTGGATAGCCTCAGAGATAAGTGAAATAGCCTATTAAGTTAAAAACACCCCAAACAACAGCCCACAGAACTCCAGAGCATGGTATCCTTTGGAGTGCTTCAATACTCTGCTCTTTACTATCAAAAGCAGCTCAGACCTTTCAGATAACACACCTGGTTGTTTTTCCAGCCTACAGATCACAGCTCTTCCTCTAGCTCACCGATCAGGTACTTTCAGTACAGAAAATACAACAATCTGAAAGAGTCATTCTCTGTCTTAACCTCCATCCTCCACAAGCAGCACAGAGATACCCTTTTGTCCTGGAGGGTCCACATAACATCCACATCACATATACTCTAACATCAGAAGCCACAAAGAACTCCCAACACCCTACAGCTAACTTCAAGTGCAAAAACCAGAAGCCACAAACTGCAAGCAAGTGCTGTGATCGTATCTCACAAGAGGAAACTTGGTCTCAAATCTCAGCAATTCACCAAGACCCAAGACAACACAGAGTGATAGAAATAACTTGTTCAGCTTGAACCAGAAACTCCAGAGGGGACAGATCAGCGTTCAGTACTCATCCTAAGATATGAAGTCTGCATCCAGCCAGAGGAAGCCCACATGTTTTTCTGTATTTCTTTCCTGGGGGTGTCAGCTCAAAGTCTTAACACAGGCTGAGCACTGTCTTATGACTGGTAAAACAGCTTTTATACATTCCTCTTCCACCTAAACATCATTATGTGCTTTCTCGCAACTTCACCATGATCAAAGTCCTCACAAAACAGCAAAAGAAAATGACAAACAGGGTGTGCCCTTAGAACTCCAGTTGTGCTGGTAAAATACAGAGTGACATTTACTTTTCATTTCAGCTCAGCTGGCCCAAAAAGTAACCACGAAAATCAAATTATGTTGACTTCAGCTGAAAAAAGAAAAGGTAAGATACACAAAACAGCAGAGCAAGTGACTTTCCATCTCCGTCAGGAAGCAAGAACAGACTATTTCTGTTAGCAAAGATACGGCAACTAAAGACAAAGTCAGGAATTAATACTTCCTGTCACACTGGCAACAAGAGCATCACAAGGTGTACGGTTTGGAGCCAGGCTTTCCTGCAAAACACTGGGGAGATTATATCCCAAATCAAGCCAGTATGAGCCGCTTCCTGAGTCCAGACTAAGCCCCTGAGCACAGCCCTTGAGTCACAGCTAGAGCAGGAACTTCACTTACCTCCACTTTCTCTCAGCAGCAGGTCACTCATTTTATTGCTGTGTGCACATCAGGATATTCTTGTATTTCCCATCTTTTCACTCCCCTGTCAGTCCATGCATCACCTACAGCCAACACTTCAACCCTGTACTGACAATTGAGACTGCAGGTGTCACCACTTGATCTAAAAGCATCTGCGTGTGGCTCCGTTAAAAACTCATTCAAGTGTCCCACTGCTTCCCACAGTTGAGAGTGGAAAAGAGAAGGAAAACTCCTTACAGAGCACACATTTGCTGTCACATGGAAAGGACTGGTACCAACTGAAGTCAGTTCTCACTTCCCTGACGTACTCAACCCATACAAACAGGAGTAATCACAAATTCGGAGTGTAGGACGTTCTTAAAGCATTTGCTGAATACAAATATTCACATATCACTTTGTGTGAGTTTTAACTGAACTTCTCAACTACATGACTTTGCTGTGGCCAGACACAACAGTGGAAGAACTGGGTTTTTCTGTGTGTCATTTTTTAATACTGATAGAGATCTTGATGAAACAATCACGTTTACCTATCAGCCCTCAGAAGAAGTTTTTGTGCTGTCAGATTTCTATAGGAACTCCTTGGGCATCCTTTTCCTTCTATTCCACCACGTACAAGATGCTCACTTCTGCACACACACCCCCCTTCTCGTTTTATAAAGTCCTCTTCCAAGCCCTCCTTTTCGTGTTGATCCCAAGCCACCCAACTTTACATGCACAGAACGCATGCAGACAGCTCACCTCGCTGTACTAGCAGGTCTGGATGTACCTACAGCAGGCAGCTCATACTACTGCTGTGATACTGATTCATCCTTCCTCACTGCGGCTCAGTACCCCACCCTGCTGCAGTAACACCAGCTACCAGAGTGCAAAACTCACCAGGGCACAGAACTTGTTTTGCTATTTAGCTCTACAATCACCCAACGCGTACAACTGTTCTGGCGATCATTATAAACCAGTTTTACCCCAAACTGTCAGCTCTAGCAAGAGTACGTCCGAAGTGGGGGCACTTCCCCAAACTTACTTGTGCACGGTGTTGAGCTGACTTAATGTGAAGCTGTTTTACCCTCCAAAACATGCTCGCCTACTCAGCAAACGGTAACCACAGCTGACTCAGAGGAGGAGGACAGGCTCCTCGGCTTTTTTCTTCCTGTACAAGAGAAAAACAATAGGGCACAGCACTCGCTGCCTCCCTCCTTCCTCCCAGTCACAGCCAGCTCAAACAGCACAGCCTCATAAACACAGCCAGGAGGAACCTCGCTCTGGGATACAAGCAACAATAAAACCTCTGGTCTCACGGCAAACAAGCATCCTCAGTTTGAAGCTTGGGGAGGCTCCGGGTTTATAAAGCCGTGTGGAAAGCCAAACTCCATGTCACTGCTCTTCCCATACACACACACACATACAGGGCAGAAACAGGCCGCCCCCTTCTCCTCTCCCCCTTTCGAGGTGCCTCACGCTGACACACTTGCTGAGGCTAGGTTGCAGTGCCTGGAGCAGCTTAAACAGAGACAGGGCCCCGCAAAGGCAGGAGAAGGAGGCACCGAGTTACCCTCCCTCATCCCTGTGTTTAAGAGCACAGGCTCCAGTCTCCTCAGCACCGGGTTCGCTTCGCCCCTGTTGCTGGTGCTGTTTGTTTTCATGGCTTCGAGTAGAGAACGCGCCAGCCGGCTCCAGCCACACCTTGGGAGAGATTCACAAACACACTGATTTGCATGTGTTGCTTTGAACAACACATCCTTGGCACATGGGAAGCCTCTGGTGCAGGAAAACACCTCTACTCGGAGCGCTGCAGCACGGAGAGCCTGACTTCCCATCAACCACCTGGAGCAGGAATCCTGCTTCCAGCTTCCCTGTAACCCAGAGCAGGAATCCTCCGCAGGTACGCGTGATGAGAGACAGCACAAGCCTTCTGCAGGCAACGCTTGTTGATCTTTATGCAAAACAAACTCATGCCTCAGAAAGGTGCAAGGGGGGAAAAAAAGCCCATGCAGGAAATACAATCACAGAAACCTGTTCTCCAAAGCATTAAACAGGCTTTCGGGCAACAAGGTAATTGCTTTCCTTTCTAAGGAAGCAGGACTGCAAATGAAGCCCTGAACAGAGCTGTTTCTGAGGATATGCAAGTGCTTTCCGTGTACAACACTCCTCAGATGGCCACTTTTCATTTCAGAAGGGGATAAGGGAAACACAGATACAACACCGTACCGTGTCATTTCAAGCTATCAAAACAGGCTGGAGCATGGAACATTTCCCTCACTCTAACCCCAAGCATTAAACCCAAAGTGAAAGGACCAGATTTAATTCCTTAATTATGTACTGGACTCAGGAAAAACACCTTGCAAAGCTTTAATGGCCCGTCGCACCAGACTCATTCCTCATTCACCTTCTACTAAACACAAAAGCTTTTGAACTGACCACCTCATGCCAGGACCGATGTACAAAACAGTGATGAAAACTGACTCACACAAACAATACTTTTATACTTCTGCACGCCACTAGAAACTTCTTGTTCCAAGCAGGTTTGACTTTGCAGTGCTTTAAAATCCACACAGCAAATACAACAGAAGCATGCTATTCCTGTATAGGGTGCAAATCCAGTTCAACCTCACTTGGCCACCCTTCTAAAGGATTCCTGGATTCTAATAACCACTGAAAAACACAGTGCTGCTACTTACAGCTACACTTAGGTCACTGTATAGAGAAGGACGGCAGCACGGCTCTGCACAGGGGCTACATGAGGAGTATTTGCAAAGACGAACCTGTCATTTCGCCCTTGCAAGACAATGAGACCCTGTGTCAGGCTGTGATAAACCATCCATTTGGGCAGATAGTTAGCTCCCAAGCTACAATAAATGACTTATCTCAGCAGCACGAGGTTGCATGTTATCACCAATGCACTACCTTAAGGATTCTCTTCCAAACTCCTACATGTGGCTGTTTCAGCCAAAGCCCAGAACCAAGGAAAGCAGACGATTCCAGACCCAAAAGAAGTGTGATTTAATCAATTTTCCTATTACCAACGGGCACATTTTCCCAAACTGCATTTCAGTTTAATCACCACTAACGCTGCTTCAGTGAAGAACTTGCATCACGAACCCTATGTTAAGAAGTTTATTGCTCAGCTTCACAGGACTTCCTTTGGGCTCCGAGTTACTCCCAAGTCTTAGCCCAGGAGCATTTCAACCAAGACCCTCTGGTTTAAAGATCTGCTGTATAAGTTACGTCAAGCACAGCTTTTGGAACAGCTTGAAATTGTGATGTTATCCTTTTCCAGGTCATAAACTCAATACAGAAGAGTAACCGTAACTGACATTTGGAGAGGCAGACTGAAAGACAACAGCTCCTCCAAAGATGTTTTACCAGCTAGAACAAGTCGTCTGAATAGAAAGCGACACAAATGAGCACCCTTACAGTACACCTATACCACATGTGGTTTTACTTCAAGCACTTGGCTCTGCACTTCTTGAACACCTCCCTGATTTTGACTAGAGCATGACTTCCCTTCCGATGACGCAGACAACGCTGTCAGCATTTACTGACACTGCTTTTCAGTTCTGTCTCATAAATCACACCTCGGAACCTCAGGGAAAAGCACCAAGGCTGGAAGGAACCTCCTGGATGTCTCAGCCTTGCTCACCCACTCTCCCCACCACGGCACGCACTAGATGATAGCTTATACACCACCTCCCTCCAGTTTCAGAAGCACCAAAACCTTTCCAGCTATTCTCAGGAATCCTCCAGAGCAGCACAGAGCTGTGTGTGCTGTGGACGGGCTGCTGAAGAATCATCTCCAGCAACGTGACATGAAAGGCGTCCTGAAAGCATAGGATGTTTGTGTCTAACATTCCTCTATGATCAGCTTGGGTTTCTCTGACCTTCCCATTGGTTTTCAACACCAGGATTCAGAGCTCTCTACCTAACAGGACCCATCCCTGCCCAATGGGTTTCCTGCATTCTTATGTTTAAGGTAGGAGGAGCTGTTGGAGTTAATAAGACCTTAATTACACTACTGAGCTGCTCATCATTATCAGCTCCACTTCTGGCAGCAGCAGGTCCCCACTGAGCAGACGCTTGCAGCTGTTGGGTTTGCTGCTACTCAGCGATGCTGAGATTATGAAAAGCAGTTTCAGTTCCTCCCCCAAGTGAATACAATACTACTAGAAACAGAAATACTCATTTAGCAGACAAGCTGCCATCGACTGCACTCCTCCTGCCCTCCTCTCCTGCCGCGAGTTCTTACCAGTAAGGACTTGTGCGGACTACTGAAAGCTAGAGGAAATGGTGTCATCACCAGCTAATATGAAATATCAGACTACCTGCTTATTTCAGCTACAGAAAGAGCTTCTTCATGGAAAAGGGAACTTATACAGCGCAACACACGATTTGAGCAACTCCAAGATGCACAACCATGTGTGCAGGCTCAAGCTTTCCAAAAACCGAAGACTACAGAGCTCAGGTCTCAGCCTTTCAAAGGCACTTCTGTGTACAACAAGAGACAGGAATCAGTAACCTGCCTAGCAGGTCAGGAAGACACTGATCCTGTACCCAAACCACCAGCACTGCTATCTGATCAGTCACTGCCTGCGTGTGGGTTTATATGTAGTAAAATACAGGCTGCTTCTGTAGCATCAACCATCCCCAAGTTAAATTAAAAGGATACCTTAGACCACTGGCTGCTCTGGAAAGGTGGCATTCCTAATACAGGAGCATGCTTGGGTGGGCATGTGAAATGAAACTGCCCCTCACTCACTGGAAACAAAGAAGCTTCACCATCAAAGCCTAGGTGAGGCCAAACTCAAGTAGTATGTCCCCACAGAATCAGACAAGCTCTTTCAGACACATTAGGATGCAACACTTAAGTCTGCACTTCCTTTACAGCAGGGAGAAGTGTAACAAACAACCAAAACACAAGGCCTACTTTACCAGTTTTCCAACCCTGAACTGACAGTTAAGCAGCAGATACACACTACATACTGATACACACTACATACTGATACACACTACATACTGATACACACTACATACTGATACACACTACATACTGATACATACTACATACTGAAGAGTTAAGCAGCAGATACACACTGCATGTTACATACATAAAACATGCCACACCATTACTACTAAACAGAGTTCGTTACTACTAAACAGAGTCCGAAGGAGTTCAGGTGCTTGCAGTGCTGATAAGAACGTAAAAATTGAAACTGGCAATCTTTACAATGTATTTTGTTACTTCTAATTGCACAATGAAACCAAAACACTCCATAAAACAATTACCTGGAATACAAGAACCATCAAGAGTTTCCAGTAAGAAGTGACTGCTCATGTTCAATTGCTTCTTGGGGGTCTTTGATTCAAAGGAAAAAGTGACAATCTTAAGATTACTTCCTGCTGCCAACTGGGCTGAAGATGCA
>JAVHNF010091645.1:56912-68274 GCA_034783455.1 Micropsitta finschii
AAAACACCAGTTATGCCTGCGCACAGAGGGATTTCGGCCCATGGAAGCTGGATCTCCTTTCAACAGCTCCAGCCCAGCACCAATGTACAGTTATGGCTGCCAGACAGAAAGCTTGATTTTACAGTGGGACTTGATCATCCTGTTGGGAATCACCTGATATGATTGCCTGCAGGTCGCTGGATTCAGTAGCTTGATTCCCTCCAGTCTTATCTTGTGATTCTGACAGTAGAGGCCAAAGGATGATTTTGCTGCTTTTTAATCCTGTTAGTCCTCCAGAGCCAGTGCACAGCTGGAACTTCCTCTGTGCAGCAACAACATCACTCGCTGAATTCAGGTCGGCTGCACATCTCACCACAGCTGTTCAGGTGTCAGTGGGGACACGGGTGAAGACAGTGCAGAGGCAGGATGTAAATAAGAGCAGCATTTTGCTGGCAGAGTCTAGAGCGGATGTGAAGATCTCTCAGAATGGGAGAAGTCATCTTGACTCACTGATACCACCAGTAGCAATCAGAGAAAACATCATCTTTAACCCAAAGTCTGCATGTTTGCTGGGGAACAACTGAAAGACAGGAAACACAGTAGGGTTCTGTTACGTAGATCTAAAAACAGTGTTTAAAAGCTCTGGAACAAAATAACTTTGTTTTGGTCTGTTTAACAGAAAGCATCTCTAAATATTTTCTTTTGCAGTTGTTTCTGACATGGATGAATGTTGATATGTTATACCCAGTCCTTTTGAAACTTTACATGAAGTCATCCTCACTGTTTTTCATCTCCCAAAGAGAAGGCCCTTAGAAAAGTGTATTATATACATATTCTTTAAAGCTAACAAAAGATTTCAAGCAAAAAGGGTTAATTTTGTATTATACAGAACTGAATGAATGTCAGCATGTTGCAGTATACTATGACCTGCTGAAATTCTTCATCCTCATCTGAATGGAGCTCTCCTGCCAGAGGAGAGCCTGTGCTAAAACTTACCTGCACAGTCCTGTTCTGTAGGTGACATCCTGGGGTTTCCTCTGCCCTGTGTTTCCATGAGGTGTGAGGATGGACACATATCAAACCACTTACATAACTAACCCATTTAAAACCAGGGGGGCTTCCTCATGGATCATTTTGCATTTTCAAATACAGAACAGAATATCTGGATTGAGACTGTGCTTTTCAACTCATAGCCTACTTCTTGGAAATACAGCTGAGGAGGAATGTGAGCGAGAGAAGATTTGGGTCAAAGACAGTGAATGGTTTCATATGATAGAAAAGCAAAAGAGGCCTTGAAGTAGTTTATCTCCATATTTTAAATGAAATTATAGGATTTACTTTTGGAAATGTTTTATCTAGATAATAGAAGATTAAGAAATAGAGGAATTAAACCCCTTAGGGGGCTGAATGATGTGTTTCAGCTGAATCAAATGATGGTTTTTCTCCCCCCTCCTTGTTTTCATCTCCTCAAAAATTGAAAAAATAAATAAATAAACATGGGCTGGTTCAGGCAGGGAGCTGAAACTGCTGCTGTGCATAAGCTGCACAGGGGGTGTAGTGCTGGTGTGGGTCTTCTCTGTGGAACACGGGAGGCAGAGCTTGATGCTCCTGCCACTCTGTCAAGATGAAGGGGCAGGAGGAGGCAGCCTGGAGCTGCTGTGGGCACCCTGACCTCACGCTCAGCAGAGATGTCTGCAACAAGCCTGGCTTACCAAGGGTTTACTTAATTAAAGCAGTCAGTAAGGCTGTGAGTGCTCTGCTGCCTCTTGGAGCGCTCTGCCCCAGTCATTTGCTGCCTTTCCCTGTGCTTCTCAATCATTATGTCCATCTTCAGGCTCCAAATCAGACTGTTCTCACTGGTGCAGTGGTTGCTAGTTATCATTATTACCTATCCTTCGTTAAAATAAAGATCCCAGGTTGTTGTGACCTGCACAGCATCAAAAGGAAAATCTCTGCTCAGGAGTGGTCACAGGCTGAGCTAACCACACTTGGAAAAGAAGCAAAGGTGGGGAAATAAGTCATGGAGCACAATGCATCAGTGGCAAAGCCAGGAAGGGAACTGTTTTCTCTCAATTCCTATCTAGTGCCCTGCTGCTCTGAGCCTCCTTGGTTTTAAGCTCACTGGTTCTTTAGTCCTGATCCTAACTTGTGTATGGAATTCTACCAGCCCTTGGGAGAAGCTGGGCCCTAGCAGCAGGGTGCTTGGGGTGGGTTTCTGTACAGGAGAAAGCATTACCATGAAAAGAACCACTGCAATGTTGGCTACAGGCATGGGAGTAATGCAGAAAAGCAGTGTTCAGTTCTTATAAAGGAGAAAATACACACACTTAGGTCACAGACAAAATGGTTGTTTCAGGTCAAGAGCAGCACACAAAACAAGCTCATCATCTACCCAAGACAGAAAATTCCACATGTCTCTGCTCTGAATCCTGCTGTGCAGGTGGACTGCAACATGCTATTTTCTAAGCAAAATATATAATCCCAATGCCGTATGGGTTTTTTTTCCCCCATCCCTTCATTATCAGCAAAAATGCAAGAGAAATACTTTAGAGAACTTCTCTTATTGCAATCTGTAGCCTGACACGACGGGGACAGGACATAGAACACACACAAACATATCAGACAGCTCTCCAAACACTGCTTTCTTCAAGGTAAAAACAATGTCACAGTGATCTGAGTTACTGCCTATGTGCTGTTAACCACAGAAGCATATTAAATAAATGGTGATTCTCAGTGCTAAGTTATCACTGTGTCCAACAAGGCTTCTGGTAGCTACACTGTTAGCTTGCTGTAACGCTGAACTTAATGGAGTCTCCCCCCTCCCCGCCACACAGATCTGGTGATGCTGCAGAGCAGGGACATCTCTGACTGCATTCAATGAAAGCAGCAGGATCTGAAACAGAAAGGAAGCCCGGAGTAATCAATAATTCACGGAGTTATGTGGAAAACTACTCCTCAATCTGTAAATGCGTGAGTGGGAAAGCAGTTTGGTTCAATTCTTCATAAAATATACATCAGTAGACTCTCTGGTGCACAGTCTAACCCTACAAATCCAGGCTGGGGAGCGCAGGGCAGCCCTTCAGCAGGCAGGACAAGCAGCATGGATTATTTCCTGGCTCTGGAGGCAACAGGCAGCACTCAGCACAGCAGCGTGGAGGACAAACCCTTCCCAGTGGCCTCCCACCTTCCCAGCTTGCGATGCAGGGAGCTCAGTCTGCTCACACAAGCAATGTTCCACATCCCCTGTGCCTGGAAGAGGTAGGAAGGGTGCAAAATACCTGCTCACAGACTTGGGCAGTAGTCACCTGCCTTGGCAAGGCCCAAAGGAGCTTCTAAGTCCAGGGGAGATGAGAAGGTTCATGCGCAACCAGGAAAAGCCATGATCAGCAGTTGCAGCCAACCAAGTGGAAGCAACTCCACTGCACAGGACGAAGTGACACACACTCCTGAACAAGCTATACCCTCCAACCCTGATGTTTATAGACACTGGCTTTGTTCATCTCGTAAGTAAATATAAGCATTCATCAAGGTGCTGATCTCAGAGATGCAGGAACAGAACAGATTAGTAAGAATAACTCTCCTTTGTTACTGGAAACCAGAGTGCAACATACATCAGTTGTAAAGCAAGCAAGAAAAAACTCTGCTTAGAATAAAACCAATAAATTTCTTATTATATTCTTATTATAAACCCATACAAGTCAGTCTCCAGCAGAAACTAACCAAGGAACCATGCTAATTAGAAAGACACAAACAAAACTACACCAAAGGAGGCCTTTATTTACTCTGATACTATCATAATAAATTTCTTCTCCAGGGTGCACTGATCTTCAAACAAACATTACGCTCCCCACCTCCTCCGCTGTTGCCACTCTGAAGCTTTTTGTCAAACATTAAGTGTCTGATATTCAACACGCATTTTCTTACAGTAGCAAACATCCACAAACAGTTTGGGTTATGATACATAAGAATTTTCAGGAACTGGAATGTTGGTTCTTATCGAAAAGATAGAAAGGATGTGAAATCGGGATACCTCTGAAAATCATTCGCATCTCCCGAGCTAAAAGATAATCAGCACTTCCTACAAGTGATTACTTAAACTTACGCTCATGACACAGCCAAACAGATGCTTTTTGACTATAGCAACATAGGTAGAGCTATTTCTTAACACAGAAAACCACGGTAATTATGTATAAGAAATTAAAGCCCTGAAGAATCAGATTCTAGTCAGGTATTAGCACAGAGAAACTCTCTGTGAAGTCCCCTCACTCGGAGCGCTCCACTGGCTATCACCACAGAAAAACCTGCAAACCCAACCTTCTCGGGTTTCACCCTAAAACCAGTAAAATCCAAGCTCAGGCTCCTATCTTGCAAAACACAGTTCCAGGCTAAGAGCTGCCAAGAAAGCTCCTCATCACCCCCAGATAGTATCGCCTTAAGCCCTGTCCACTTGGAGTCCCTGATTACTGTGTTATTCCAGACCACAGACTGAAACAGCCTCTAAAGTAACCAGGGCCAGTTTCACAAGAGCTTTGCAGATTACAATCCAGGCCTAAAAACCCCTCTGGTAACATACAGGAAGCAGATGTAGTCTCTGCCATATTAGGACCCAAGGACTGCCATTGCCACATCCCTATGGTAGGTTTATCATACTGGAAGAGTTCTGTGAACTGCAAGGCAAAATGGTTTCCCTCCACTTTCTAACACTTTTAAATAACCAGCACTCAAAAACCAGCCCAACATCCCCCCAACCCTATGTCATAAATGGACCCCTTGTTTCTAAAATGCTGGTGGCTAAGTTGGGAGATGACACTAACTTCACAACACCCAGCCCTCAACCCGACATTCAGGCAGAAGCAAAGTCTTAAAAGTGCAGAACAGTGACCCAAGGCAGACTTGGCCTTTAAGGTCCCTTCCAACCCAAACCATTCCATGATTCTATGAAACACAACAGCAATTTAAGCTGTACCAGAGAAGCCTGAAATCTGGCACATCCACGTTCAGGAGACTAAGCCTTCCGGTAGAATTTACATGTGAAAAGCAGGATGCAGCTCACTCCTTGGCAACTATGTGTTCGTGAGGTTGTTTTTTCCCCAAGTGCAAGATAAGCAGGGCTCTTCTTTTTGCTAGAATTGAAAACAAGGCATTTTTGCTTTAGAATTATTCCAATTTTTACCTGCTAAAAGCAAGTCCCACAGACCTGGCTGGTCTCTATTAACACCGCTGGGGCTACAAGATGGCTCAACACGTATTTTTTTCCCCAGTGAGTGGAAGACACGTGAAAAAGAGGCCACCTCGGGTGGGTGACAGGAGACAATAGACAGACAACTCACAAACCGGCACATCCGATCAAGTGGATGACACGCGCTTACACCAAAGGTCTCCATGGAGTGACACACAGATCACTGGCAGCCCTTCGACATCTCTAAAAGGTATGGTATTCCATCCCCACTTGACGGGCCTTGAAAACTATCCTACCTTTTCAGCAGAGACCGACCAAGTGCCGAGGAGAAGGCAACGTGTAGAATTACACTTCGTGAGCCTCCAAATTCTACCATTTCTGCCTCTCCTGTTGCACGCTGGATGCTCCCCAAGCCACTAAAATACTCAGTATTAAAAGAGACAGGATTTCTAACAGTTATTCTTGCTGAAAAGTAAGCATTTTTGGTTAAATGACAATATAAAACATGCTACTTTGTTAACAGAACACTCAGCACTCAAAAAGGTCCCACAAAGCACATCCCTCCACTGCAAGTTTGGGAAACAGCAGAAATTGGTTTCCATATCTCCTTGCCGAGCCTATTGCACTTGGGGTCTAACATAAAACCTGGCTTAAATTGCCTCAGTTGCACCCAAGGACCCCTGCAGCACCTTTGCACTTATGTCACTCCAAGTGTTCACAGAGCTGCGCAGTGTTCTGGATCAGGAAACTTGATCCAGGTTAAAAATACAGTTTATTTTCTGGGACCAAGTTATTTTTAACCCAGATGGACTTCTCTGCTCCCAGTCACTGCTCGAGCCCATAAACAATTGTATCAGCACAGAGGTTGGTGCAGGGCAAGGAAGTATTTCAGGCAGCCATGCTGCCAAGAGGGAAAATGAAGAAATGAAAGAAGCAGAGCTCTCTCTCTGCAGCTGTGCATGGGTTGATGACTGGCATCTTCAAGGTGTCCTCCTTTAATACCTATGAAATATCACTTTCATTGCCACTGCAGTAAGCCTCATGCAATTCTTGTATCCTCAGATCCTACCAGAGGATGTTCTACCAACCCTCGACCCCCCTGAACATCCACTCTTCTGCGATCATTAACAACTGTGGCTCCATTTAAGACAAAACCCCTGTAATTCAAATTGGGACCCAAGAATGAAAACACACAAATAAGAACACCCAAAGACCAAACACAAGCCATAAACCCCACCTGCACATCAAGACTTATTTCCAATGCCATAGGTTTTAGTTTCCTCACTGCCTCTTTTCTTCACAGTGAGCCATAAATCCTTTAGCTGTTACATCAGCCCCACTGTGCACTGCAGATGAGAAACCCAGCCCAGCTCCACCTTGGAACCACTGACTGGGTCATGTCCTCCTAACCCAGCTATGAGGAGGAACAACAGCTTCAATGAAGAGGTAATGATGCAAGAGCAGCCTTCATTTTCATAGCAAATTTAAGTAGTTCCAGGCCTAAGATATTTTCACTATTGTTTCAAATTTATACTGGTAGAGAAATATGTCAGCAACACCCTAAATCAACACTGAGAGCCACCAATGAGCCTTTTTGGTAAAGACTGGTTTTTAAGGAACTAAGTGTCAGTGTTTTGGCAGGTGCTGATGTGGCACACAGAAGGAAAGCACATCTTCCTTCTTCATTTGATACTTCCAAGTATGATTAGGTCGTGGTTCTTCAAATATAGGCATAACATAACACTACACGTGTCTTTACTGTTACAAACTCTAAGGGGCTTTTTCACTCTTTCTAATCTCATACCTCACTGCACCGGTGCTTAAAAGGTAGATGTGCTTGCAGCAAGAGAGGTTTGCAGCTCCCGCTCTTCCAGCCTTTGTTATAAATAAAGATGATGCCCAGACGAAGTTTGGGATTCCAACAGAATCCCAAAACTTCCCGTTCGACGCTGACTTACGTAGGTGTGGTCACACAAGCTGCTGGAGCGCGCTTCCCTGCGATCCCGCTGCAGCCCAGCACACGGTTCAGGAATTCATCCCGGGTGGGTGTGACAAAGTCCAACATGCGATGGTGTGGGATTGGGGTTTTTAAACACGTAAAACTGCTCCCCAGGGCGAGGGTGAAACTTATTTGGGCACCTCGAAGCTCAAAGGATTTTCGAGGCAACAATGGGTGGATGAATCAGAGAAACTAACGCCGATCACAGTTGAAGCAACAAAAGGCTCTTTTAGCTCAGTAAATGCTCATATGGTTGCTTCAAAGAACTGCCACTCTAAGTATGACTAATTGGGAAAACATTTAATTGTTTGGAAAAATGTATTGTTTTTGTGCAAATCTGAAACCCAGCTATCTCACACATCCCCTGTTCGAATGTACAGAAGCATGACTAGACCTTTTTCTTTTTACTTGCTTAATTTGTAATGACTTGAAAAGAAATAAAGCTTCAGAGATGGAACTTCAAGCACTGCAGGGTTTCAGATCAGGCAATATGCAAAGGTGATCTCTTTCAGAATTTTAACATGATCCTCACACAGAAGTACCCTCCGACATTAAGTTGCTGGGTTTTATGTGACGTGGATAATGCTGCTCTTTTCCTTAATGCAAAACTATCATTCTAAGCCTAAATTCTTGTCCCTGAACATCATCCTGCAGCATAGGGCTCAAATACTTAACAAAAAGATAGCCTGATCTAAATAATGTTTATTAACGCTTTCCATTTCAAACCACCCCAATGTGCTTTGCAGACAGTATCAGTGTTTTCACTCACTTCTTGGGAGCAACAGAGCAGCTGCTCTGGAAGTGATTAATAGCACATCACCATTATGTCTCCAAAGCCACGATGACACTATTAAATTGAGAAAGCAAGGAAAACATCACATAGTTGCATAGTCTGAACTACACACACTTAGCTTCTCCCGAGAACAGATACCTTCAGTGGTTAAGTGCTGATTCAAGCAGTGAAGGTCTCCACTGAACACTCAGTCAAAAGGGTACCATTTGGAACACAACAATGCCTCCAGTACTAAGCTGCTGCATCAGTAATGCAAAACAGAATACCTACTTCCATCAGCCAAGTTATTCCAACATTTAAGCTTCCTTTGAAGCTCCCCCTCCCAGTACTGAGCAGGCCTGACATTCCTTTGCTTCCAAGATTCAACAAGGCAGCCCAAAGTACCCCAAATGTGCCCACAGAACACCAAAAATGGTACTCTTAGAAAGCAACAACTTAGTGTACTCACAAACTTTGGTATGCTTCATGTATATTTAAAGATTCTGGGCAGGAAGATGCAGGGAATTTAGTTGTCCTGTGTCCAGTTCTGCAAGTGTTGCCGAACGAAGTTTGCAACCTCCTCGTTGCCGGTGAATGGAGATGTTAACACTGTCCTACCCGACTGAGAAGCAGGAGCAACCAGAACAGTGAGCCAGTTTTTTCCTCACTATCTAGAGCTCTCCCTTCATGCAAGTCTCATCCAGAAAGCAAAACAAGCCAAAGGAAATGAATAAATTCACAGAACGGTGCCAGTAATTCTCTAAACTGGCCCTGTTTTATAGTAAAACTTAACTGCTTTCAACAACCAACCACCTCCAAACCCTCTTTTGCTCCCTTAGACATTTCCAGGGGAGTCTTCCATGCGGAATGGGGACAAGGAAGATTACTTAGTAAACTTCTGCAGGTCACAGTTCAATAGTGTCCAGCCCTAGACTTTGGCAGAGCAGCCGTACTGCACCAAAGAGCTTAGTCCATGTGCGTCAGACAAGAAAACACTCATCTGCAACAAAAGAGGAGCAATCCTGATGTCTCATCTGCAAGCCACAGCAAAAGAGAGACCCATTTGCCACCTATGAGCTGAAAAAAAGCAGCTCATTGTTTTCCTATTTGTCTGGATTCATTTCATTGCATTGATAACAGTTTTGCTGGCTGAACTCATCCAGTGCATCACTAACTTAGGCTTGCTTTGTGAGTAAACTAGAGGATGATGCTCAGACAGCGGATTACGAGCCACACAAAAGCAATGTGCTTTCCAGCCATGCAAACCCAGCTATAGGGAATCCAAACAGAGCAAAGTGACCACTTACAGAGCTCCAGCCAAAACACAGGAGAAAGAGCCTTTATAAACAAAGCCCTATGAATTATAGCCAGGGTCTTTGAAAACATGCTTGTTTCTACAAACATAACCTCACCAAGTCAATCTTTCTCAGTCAATGCAGTACACAGGGACGACTCCCCAAAGGATTCATTTGAAAGGCTTCAGCTTCTTTAATATTAAAGTTTGCCGCATCTTTCTTCTAGTTTCCACAAATGAAATGCCCGCGATCTGCTCCCACTTCAGTAAACCCCCAATTCTAGCAGGTGAACAAAGGAGCATGAAAAACAAACTCGTGCTTCCTTCTGATGTCAGTCTGTAGTTTCACATGACAGATGCACAGCAAAGTTACTGCAGTTTAAAAATTCACAGGTAAAGCAAATCCATGGAGGGAAGAAGGCCATGATGTTGTCAGTGCTACTAAGCTGGCAAAGCACAACTTTCTAGCTGGAGTACCAGACAGGCAGCATGAGAGTGCCCTTCCCCTGTTACTGTCTTAGGCATGTGAATCTGATCAAGTCACGTAAGTATTCTCTACCTCATTTTCCCCATACATGGGCACAAACGTCCTCCTGCCCCTCTAGTGACAATATCCCACAGCCAAATGCTTCTCACAATCAAGATGATTTCCCCAGTGCATAAACCTAAGCCTCACTCACTCCAGTTGACTTCAGCTTTCCAAGCCATACCGTATTTTCTGAGGAAGGATCCTACAGGAAGAACTTCAGTAATGTTCACTCTCAAATGTACACAGACCTCTGTCTTTCCAACATCCTCCCACCACAAGATGCAAGGTTCGCTATCTGCTACCCACAAAGCAGTTATTCCCAAGGGAAACTGTTCCATTTAAAACAACCAAAATCGCCTCCCCATAAAATTTTTGCTTGCTAAAGGCTTATTTTATTACAAGAAAACCTTTCCCAATTCTTCTATACCCAAAGAACAGTCATGCTCCTAGAAGACTACTAAGGGATACTCCTAGATACTGAGTGACAACAGNNNACTATAAAATACATGTATCAACATATATGTATTCCTATATATAGATATATAGATATCAACACTGGTTTGCTTCTTGAAAATGAAAACTAATACGCATGAAAACCTTATTCACGATATACTCCTGAGTGATACCTGGACCAAATGAATCTGACAGAGTTTGTCATTTTGTGTTAAATGATGCTCTCTCTTTTGCTGCCCGACAGCACATCAGGCACCGCAGGACTGTGGCATGGCTGACACCTTCATGAAGCAACTGATGTAAGTCACTCTCCTTTTCTGCAGGCTACTCACTAACTACCACTTAAAGACACACTAAATACAGAATTGACCTATTTTCCTAGGCCAAAAATACATTATTCCTACGTACCTGAGCTCGGTTGGATAAAGATACTAACAGGAGACAAACAGCTTTTGTACCACTGTTATAAAACTCAAAGTGGAGACTTTTCAACTGGAGATTTAAGAAAGAAGAGGGCTCATTTGTAGGGGCTTTTGGCAGTCATGGCAGGTGGTATTTTTTAAACATCTACTGCCCCACAATGAGAAACAACTCTGTCAGGATGCATACACACTGCAGGCTTCTTAGCAAGTATGAGAATAGCAGTTCATGTTCCCAAAGACAGACCTGCACCAGCATTTTTGCAGGTAATTGATTTCACCTTCCCATTCTCCTTGACTATTCAATTCCAGATTCACACTGCTCACGTACTTTTTATGTCTAAGTAGACTGGTTTGGAGATGTGAAAAGGGTCTGATAATTGTCCCATTTTAAATGCAGCAATTAAACCAGATCATCTCTTAATAGAGCTGGATCATGAATGGATTATAAGATAGGATGCTTCACTTTTTCAGCCTCTTAGAAGAGCTGGAGTTTTATTTGTACAGTATTTCATTCAAGCTGCTCACAGGTACCATCAGCCTCTCTTGCTGAAATGAATTTAAAACAATAATAATAAATAATAATAATAATAATAATAATAATAATAATAATAATAATAATAATAATCTGGCTTTCCAGAGCAAATACGGTTACTTCACATTAGCTATTTCTGCAGCAGTAGTGGCTGAGAAAAAGGAACTAATATGATAAAGATAATCAGAGTATTACCTGAAATA
>JAVHNF010091645.1:68412-81592 GCA_034783455.1 Micropsitta finschii
GTTGCATTCTTTCGATTCTCCCTCTCATTCCTCCAGGAGCAGGGGGAAGAAAAAAGGGGGGGGGAGAAGTTCTAATTTATGGTCTGGGCTTAAACCACGACACACCCAGACTTATTTTCCAGAAGCAGCAAGCTGCATCACCAGTATTATAGTCCTGCACATCACTGGTACAGTGCAACAGAAGAAAATAGGGTTACAAAGTGACAAAAAAGCTTTTAACAACAGAATATCCAAGCAAGATGCTCATCACTTCTGTATGCTGTATCCTAAAGGTACCTGGAACCACTCACAAGCATTAATTGGTGCACCACAATATTCATGTTAAAGAAGATAATTCTCCTTATCAGACTGATGGGGCACTGCAACTTCAGTGTCTTTCCCATAAGGCAAGCATGGGACAGGTATAAACTGAGCCCAGTTTAACATCTTCAAGTGAAAGATCACAACAGAACAGACAATTCATCCACCACAGAAGAAGTAACACCTTCACAACTCTGAGCAAGTTCAGATTAATCTAAATACTGTGGTATAATTAAAATTGTAAAACACTGGATAAGGGAACAAAAAGATCAGTTTAAGGATTATCCGAAGTATTTTGAGTAGAGAATAGTAATAAATCACTTGACTTCTCTCACCAGGGGAGAGTCACTACAACTTTAAACCCAAAGTATGCAAATTTCTGTATACAGAAAACATTAAATATCCAACAACCTGACATGTTTCAAATCCCTGTCAGCAGTGTTTAGCATATAAATTAACACAGACACAGAGTGTCTACAAACATTCCTTTTTAAACTGTTGGGAATACAGTAAATAAGCACTTTTTCTCTTCACCCACAGGAAATATGCAAGACTCTAGAGCATGAGGAGCATTGCTCAGCATCTTTCTGAAACTAATAAATTTAATACACATCAGAAGTGCTGGGAGAAACGGCTTCCTCTTGCACAAAGCAATGTTTCCAACGAAGAAAGCAACCAAATGGCAAGGCAAGACTAGACAGTCAGGACTTATCAGCCTGTTGATATTTTAATGATGCTAATGATCAAGCTTTTCAAAGATATGCCAAGATAAAACTAAGTTTCATTCCTTGAAGGAAAATGTAAGTCTTCTTTCACAAGCTCCAAAATCAGCCACTTCAGCTTCCTGCTCTTTTGGTTTAGATGTTTTGAAGCAGGCAGCATTATTTCCCCCTTCCCAAATCAAAACCTTCCAAACGAGGCATGATAAAACAAGCTGAAGTCCCAAGTTAACTTACACAGCAAGCTACAGGCATGCAGGGGAACCTGGTGTGCCAGGGCAGTTCTCAACGACACTGTTATCAGAGAAAGCACTGACATCCAACATTTAATCTACCATCAAAGCTCAAGCCTATGCTCTCCATCACCAGTAGCTCCAAAGCTCACTTGCACTACAGACTGATCCATGCTTTAACAAGACATTAGAAAGTAATTAGATTTATTTTCTGGTTGATTTTTTGCACTCAAATAAATCATGTCCCTAGGCTAGAACCAGCAAGAAATTCTTCACTTGGAATTAAATTACTGGTTTCTTTTCTGCACTCATTGTTGGGGTTAAAAAAAGAAGTGCCTGGGGTTCCACAAGGCCTTTCTCCTGCCATAAAACAATCAAAGCTCCATGGCCATTCTCCCACCCAAACAATAAGAAGCAATAAACACTATTCAGACATTTCCAAAACTCATGGATTAACAAAAAAGAGGAAGAAGGGTGTGGGGGGTAAAATGAGGTCTGACAACAACAAACCCTGGGGAACACATAGGACTGGGGCGATTCCATAATCCCAATTACAGCCACGTGAGCCACACACAGGGCGAAGCTGCTCTGAAGCCCACGGAAGTTTAGATGCAACAGCTCTCCATCTTCATCAGCTACTTGTGAAAGGCAGCAGGAGACAGACTCGGCTCAGGTGTGGTTCTGACTATAACCAGAAGATGTAGGAGGTGGAAGGAGCCAAGGGGACAGAGATGAAGAGCTCTCCAGCCACTTACACTGACAAGACACACGAGCTGCTACAAGAGGGCTGTTCTAACTACAGTGCAATGCTTTCCCCCAAAAGTGAGTTACTGTGGTTGCTAGAGGGACAGCAACTCACAAAGCTCTGCCTCTCAACAGAGCAGCAGCATTCCTGGTAAGATTGCTTCAAACCAGGATGGTCTGCAGCATCTTTCCCATCCCTCTCTGCTTCCAGGGCAGATCACCAAGATTGAGATGCTGGTTTTGGAGCTTCCACCATGAAATACAGTGAAATCACAGTGTATACCCACCGGCTGGCTCCAATGGGAGTTGAATGGGACCCAATTCCAGAGTTATGCTGGGGTTTCTCTCCAGTTAGCTGCAGAAATAGCTGCAACAATCCAAGGCTTTCTGCCTTACAGGTTTAAGTAAAAGAAGCAACGGAAAAGCCCAAAAAGCTCCTGCTGAAGTCAAACAGAAGATTTAGTTTTAAGGTGCCTGCTTAAATAAATAAATCCAGTGTAATTGGACAATCCAGGAATTACTACTATAGATTAAGCCACTTTGGGCTGGCCTGCTCTAAAACAACCAATTTAAAAATCAATCAGATAAATGAATGGCGTAAAAGCCTGAGTATACACAGCCATATCAAGTTCATTGTCTGTCTTCAAGTAAATTACATTAATGAACTAAAATTGTTTGGTTGTTTTCACACCATGAGACAATGTTTACACTTGGCAAAGTTCTCTGGCCTAGATTTTCCAAGAGGACTCCTGGTTTCAAGCACCTTACATGTAAGCTGTCACACTGCCCATCAGAGAGCTGTGGACCAGAACGCTTCTTAACATAAAATCAATCAGGGTCTCTCACTTAAAAAGCCAAATTTTACCACTTTTTTTATAATTATTGCATCCTGAAAGAGCTGAGCCTCTCTCCCAGGAAATATTCCTAATATGTGAGGTGTTAAAATGAGAAGCCAAATTTTATGTTGCAGTACGACCCCACTGCTTCATGTAAAAAACCCACACTGATGATACAGGGAGTAAGAAACTAGATAAGCTATCAGTGGCAAGGCTGCAGCACAGTTCTGTCAATGACAGGAAGTTGATACAGACAAAAGTCTTCCCTAGAGACTGGAGGATGCCTTTAGTTTATCTGTATTGTCTCAGGATGAAGCAAGATGCAACATGATGCATCCACAGAGAAATACTCAGTATTAATGTAGATACTCTGGTTTGCAAACTGGTTTTGGCAGAATGTCCAGAGAGTAAGAACACAACAGGGGCAAGAGAAGTTTCAATACTGGAAGTTCACTTGATGAGGACTGACCTGCACAAACTCACCTCAGTCTATGCTTTACCTGAAGCTGTGGATACATGCACCACTGTGACTCAAGCTATTAAGTAGTTTATCCGCCCAAAGCACAGCCCAAAATTACAGCACTAAGATGTAAGAAAAGGCTTGTGTGTAGTAACATGGAAGACTTAGCTCTGTTGTTTCAGTTAGGCAGCTGTCCACAGAGGCAACCTTTCTGAAGACCACTTGCACTCCTCATGCTTTACCAGTACCTGCAAAGACCTTTCATCAGCTAACTGGAGATCAGCATTTCCTGTTTTGACTGAAAACAACAGGTCTGTCAAAGCAATATATCATTCAAAACATTATAGAATGCAAACGGTTTGAACTATCACTCTACTCCAGAGGCTTCCTAAAGCTCAAACTTACAAATTAAGAGTGCTGAAGACAAATCAAACAGCCCCCTACAGAGTGTACTACAAAGCAGACCATCTGGCCCAGAGTATTTTTCTCTTCAATTACTATTTTCTTGCACAGTCCCATGCATAGGACATATGCAGGTTCTTGCACAGTGTCACAATAAGTGAGAAAACAGATGAGAACATGTCAATAAAAGTCTCCCAAAGGAAATGCATGTAGAACAGACCCTCAGGAATACTTTCCTCACCTGGAGACAGGACTGCTTCAGATGTAAGAGTCATTCGAGTACAGATAATGATTTACTGGAAGACATTTTGAGAAGCAATTCCCTCATACCATTAAAGCAGCTTGGCTCAGGAAGCACTGAGGCAGTTAACCAAGCAAGTTTGCCATCTCTCTCTAACTTGCATCCATCACTTGTGTTGGGAATAGAGCGGCTTGCTAAACCAGAGTGCCTGGTCCCTGTCGAACTGGTTCATCACTCGCCTCTGGGTGCCCCATTAGCTCTCACATCTGTAGCAGCACAAACACTGTGTTTTTGTTATTTCTGCTAATCTTCTCTTACACATATTACATAAAAGCCTGACGTGTTCACTGCTGCAGCAGGTAGGTAGGTAGGTTAAACCTGACCTGCTTCACAAGAATGGGAAAAAATCAGGAGCACAACAAAGCACTCGACAAGAAAATCAAACAAAAGTTTAGCACCTGCTTCACCTAACTGGACTCAAGAATACACTGTACAATCGCATCTGTAGATTCTTCCTCTACTGGTTACTGTGAACACTACACTTAAGTTATATCCTAGAAAGCTACTGTTTGCAGGCTGTCCTTCCAACAGTACCCATGACAACGTCTACCTGTAGCACCCACTCCTCCAGGTAATACAGTTGAAGCCTCTGGGGAGAGACCTTGAAACGCTTCATAGCAATGGCCCAGCGACTGCAGCCTCCCACAGCAGCTGCACTTCACCAGACAGGCACTGGGAACAGAAACAACATCTTAAAAGCACAGAAAGCAGAACCTTCATGTAAGTGACTCCCGAATGTAAAACGACCAAAGACCTCACGGCTTCCAAACTACTGCAGAAACATATTCCTTTGACTGCAGCTCTCCTGCAATTACTTCTTCATCCACAAGACACGCCCGCTCACCCACACAAACCAAACCAAGCCCAACACAACCCCTATAAATTTAATCAAGGAAGGAAGAGCCGGTCTGAAATGTTTATTTCTATTTTTAAATACTTGGGAGGTGCCCGATGCTCCCTGCCTGCACAGATAACTACGTAGGTGCTCCAGAACGGCGAGATCCAGTGCACGGTCTGGCACAAACAGGCACATCCAAACCAGCAAAACATGAGAGCAGCTCAAAAGGATGTTAAAAAAGGGCTTTTGGAGTAATTGTTTCCTCTAAGCCAAGGCAGAGAGTAACTTGGGGTGTTGTTGCAGAGAAGTACGTATATGTATGTATGTAGCACAGCAAAGCGCTCTGAGCAGCACTCTGGTTTCTAAAGAACAAGACAGCCTCTTCCTTGTTCCCACAGTTTGTTTCTGCCTCAAGCAAAGTTGGTTGCCACTCTGGTTGCGCTCTCCCTCACCCAAATGGTTTGCATAGCAGATCTGCTGAAACATCAAGTTTTAACCAGGCCCTAATCCTGCTGACTTCCCTCGCAAAACTGCTGGAAAGGAATTCCTCCTGGCAGCTGCAGTGCCTCTGCTCATTAGTTCACCGAGCAGCAGGAGAATGGAATAGACAGGCACATCATCTCTGTGCTGCTGTGGGAACAGTGATAAGGACCATGCAGGCAAAGGGAAGGCTCCAGTTTCTCAAGAGCTTATTGGAAGGGGAGGACAGAAAAGGTCTTACAAGGAGGACAGGAGCAGGGCTTGTGAGAACGCAGGCAAGTTACTACCGCACTTGCTGCTGTTGCTGGGAACACAAGCTAGAAGGGAACTCTTCCCTCAGCCTTTATCAGCAAGATTTGGGGATGGGAATGTTGTCATTTTAGAGGGGGTTTTTCCAACCCCTGCTTTAAGGCGCTGTGTTTAAGCAAACACGGCACAGAGCTATTTGCACCGATCCCGATGTCTCCTGGATACTAGAAGAATGAGTAGGGTAACATTGCAAAATAGCTGTCCACTTGCTCATGGCATTCTTTGTCCAGACAGCACCCTCGCATGCAGCTCAGATCACGCAGCCCACTCAGCACATACGGGAAAGCAAATGTTTTTACTTCTTGCTTTGCAGTTTCATTGAAGGAACCCTACTGCTGATGGTGTTTATTAAGCACGCTCAATGTAAACACAGTACATCTCTTGGAGGACCTGCACAGAGCTTTGCTCCATTTATGGTGACTGGAAGCCCTGTGTTGTTCAGTAACATTTCCTCCTCCTCCCTCATCACAGGCCAGCCACCATCCCACTAAATATTTAATGAGTAGACAAGAAAAGCAAGGAAGCTTCACAGCTTGAAGTGCTCAGGTACTACGTGCATGATGTTAAGTTTATCTAATCGGGAAGCATATGGGCACTGCATCCAGAGACTTAACAGCACACCACAGGTACTGCACACTGATCCTAGTACCATTAGAACAGTGCCATGCTACAGCAACACCAGTCTACAGACCATGATGCTCCTTTTAACCAGGCAGCCCAGCTCTCAAGTCACAAGAAACCAGCAGCTGGGACCTACAATCACCACAGATCTCAGTGTCCTTCCCCTTTCACCAGGCACAGCCACACTGATCCACTGCATTCCCAAAAACATCCTCTCACTCCCTCTCACCCCTATTTCATTTTTCCCCTAAATACATCATCTGCCACATGCAGACAATTCCAACTGTATGAAGAAGCTTCCTATGGGTAGAAAAGAAACTCTTTGCCTAAGAAGAATGATTTTTGCCATCTGTAAGATGTTCTCCAAGTACTTATATTCTCCTGTAAACCACTTGATCCTAAACCAGCCCTTGAATCTGAAACCTCCCTACAGCTGGTTTGGTGGAAGGGGTCTTTGTTTTCCCTGCCACCACACTGCCCATTTTCTGGAACAAGGTATTACCATCATTTTAATTTCCTTTCTACACAAGAGAAATGGATGCACACAAACAACCGCAGCGAGTACAAGAGGAAGAACGTTTCATCTCTGAATTACGGATTTGCATACTGGGTTTTATCTGTAACGCCCACTGCAGTGTTTTATCCCAGACTCTCAGATCACAAAAGACAAGAGCAGACAGTGACTCACTGCAATTTCGGTTCTGCGTGTAGTGCTTCACGTGGACCAATTCTCATTCTGCCAAACAGCCTTCATCAAGCGCTTCAAAAGTAAGCCATCTTCTCTAGCAGAGCTCCTATTCATGTGCTGCCTTCCCGAGGAAAGCTCAGAGATGGAAAGGAATTCAGTCAATGTTTCCCCTTTGTGTTGTAATGATTTCAGATTCAATTAATACTACATGGGGAGGCACTGATTCTGAAACACCTGCCCTGGTGATAACCAGATTAAGACCTCCAGACTTGCTCTACTCCGAACAGCAACAGCCTGCCAAGTGACAGCAGTTGTCAATATCCACCAACTGGAGGCTGGCTTTCCTGTTAAATCCGGGAATCCGAGACCACTCTTTAAAGAGGATTCCCCACAAAACAGGGGGGGCGGAAATTAACTAAAAAAAAAATCACTTGACAGCTCCGAATTTGTGTAGCCAGAAGTCGCAGCTCCTCCTCTGCACACTTCGAAGGCTGCAGACTGGCAATGCTCCTATCGGATCGGCTCGCATCCCTTAAAGGGAAGAGATAAAGCCAAAAACACAGGGAAAGGCACCCACAGCGACAGAGCTACTCTCTCACTGATCAATGCACTGAACAGAACAGATTTCAGGGCAAAAGGCTGGGCAGGATGTGGGGCAGAAAGAGCCGAGCAGCTGGCTTCATTGTGAGAAGAGCAAATAGGTTTGGGGCTCGGTTTGGTGTTTTTCTTACACGCACACCCCCTTCCCAATGGGGGTTTCTTTGGGTTAGCTCGAGAGTACAAACACAAAGCGCCGCACAACTGCGACCATGTTTGCCTGAAGTCTAGAGAGAAACCTTCAGGCCGGTGTGCCAGCCTAGTAATTAACACAGCAGAAGCCTTTCCTCCTCTTTTAATGCTACAGAAACTGTTCCAACCACAGAACAAGGAGCTTGCTTTTTTTTTTCCCCCCTACCTTTATACCCCCTTCATCACGCTCGCATATCATGACCTATTCAAACCACACTCAAAAGCTTGATCCAGGCGCTCAGTGATACATAACTTCCATTTTAGTGAAACAATCCATCTGCTCCATGTGACTCAGAGCCTGCTTTAAGAATGCAATACTGTTTAGGCCAACGGTTGCACCGCACAAAGTGTTTTGTTCACATGCATTCCTTTGGGATGACAGAGCCTATCCACGGCCTGTAACGGTTGGGGCCTGTGGTTTTTTTCCCTCATCCGCTGAATGCTGCAGTGACTAAGCTGACAAAAATTCCTAGCCAATTATAAACCCACTTAAAGAGACAGGCAATCCCCCTGCAACCTTCCCTTGCCATCCTATACGGGAAGTTTCTATACATAGAAAAACATCTCCTCCTCCCAAGGCCTGCACTGATATAAAAGACTTTCTCTGCGCGCTCAACACTTCAAACATGCTTCCTAAATGGCATCATTTCCCCAAACTATAACCTTTTATCATCCATATGTGTTCCTCACACATTAACCGGGGGAAAAACAGAGGAGGAGAAACAGACCCCTCAGTTGAGTTACGCTAGTAAAAAGTTAGAGAAGGCATTCACGGAGGGAGGATGAGTGTGCTGGGAAGGGATGAGTCTCAGCAGCTATAGAAGACTGTTTATTAAGAAGGGAACAGTTAAGTGCCTATAAACCCAATATGTTGCAACAAGGAAAAAACACATCAGGGAGGTCGCACTGGTGTATAAATGACAAGTCTGATCCACTTATGAGCATACATTGAGCTACAACGAGCAACGAGAACCTGGAGTTGCCTCTCAAATCTCTCTCGACATGCAAACCAGCAACCAAATTCCAAAACCCACCAGCCTTCCCAAAAGGGATCCTCACGTCATGTGCTGCATTCACTCTCCTGTATTGTCAAGGGCCGTACAAATGCATTTAACAATTCGCCCGCGGATACGGAACTAGGTTTTGGGCAGGTAACTACAAGTTCGCTTTGCCCAGCAAGAAACAGTAAACAACAAAATAACTGAGAGACTGGCATATGGTTTCTAGCTTTAAAAACCCAGGTTCCAGGCACCTCCGCCCCTTCCCATCTTATGGTGGGCAGGCTACTTGCTAAATCATTTATAGCACTCTGGTGTTAGCGCATGAACATTCCACTGCAAAGACCGAAAACAGTGAGGGAGGAGGAAGAAGAGACAGTGGAGGACTGAACCAGGCTGAGCTCACCTCGGAAGTGAAAAATAGGCAATTCT
This sequence comes from Micropsitta finschii, assembly GCA_034783455.1. Lineage (NCBI taxonomy): Eukaryota > Metazoa > Chordata > Aves > Psittaciformes > Psittacidae > Micropsitta > Micropsitta finschii. The sequence goes on from JAVHNF010091645.1 coordinate 77,563, forward strand.
ATCTGTATGAACATACTATTATCTGAGCATCTTTTTATTACAAGTAAATTCCCAGTGCCATAAACAGACGAGAAGGAAATGGCACTATTAGTGGGAAGGAAGGCTAAACGAAGGCTCTTCATCACTGCTGAAGACTGAAAAACTTGTTTGCCCCATGAAAACAGTTTACGAAAATGCTGAAGTACCATTCACTCCTACATTCATGTGCATTTCGGGAAGAAAAACAAGGAAAATGGTGCCTACCATTCAGATGTTTGAGGGTGTGATTCCTACACAGGGCCGAACCCAAGTTTTACCTTTACTTCCTATGACAAGTAGGCTCACAAGTTCAGGGAGCTTGCCCACATGTCCACCTCCAAGCCTCCTTCACCCCAATTCAACTGCAGGTTAGGCATCACTGAAGATGTATTTCCACAGATTCCATGGAAAGGGACAGCTGGGTGGAGGCCAGACCCTTTTAGGGCCCCACCAAGCTAAAAGCAACGCTGCTGAATTCGCCCCTCACTGGACATCCATACAAGCACTATCAAACCAGAAATGCCCAGGAAAGCCAGACTCCTTGCATGGATAAGTGCCACAGACAACTCAGCCAGGCTGGGTTTGCCTTGTCCTGCGACATTTCCAAGAACCCAGCAAAAACACAGCTTCCTTCTGGTTTTGCACTTGACATTTTCCTGACATTTTCCCTATAACACTCCCAGCTATTCCCAGCTCCCAGTTGTTTTACAAATTCATCATAAAATTACATTATATTACATGTAATTAACTGGCCAACACAACTATTTATTAACAAACATTTGGCTAACATATATGAATGGGGCCTGGAAGTCTGCGTTAATTAGGTTAATCAAAGACTGGGTTCAAATTGAGATGCGTATTTAAGTTTATAGATTCAACATGGTACTGCTGCACAGGAAAGTAAACCACAAAATGATTCTCTAAACAATGCATCACCCTCAGCCTCCTCGAGAATGAAAGTAAGTCACTAAGAACAGCACAAGTGTTGTAAACCAACCCAAAGCATTCTGCTTCCAGCCCCAGCAAGTACCAGATTATCAGAGCTCTGAAACATCCCTAACATGCAGCAGTGCCTCTGGAAGCACCTTTAGGCTGTCACTGAGGTTGGAAAGGGTTTGGGTTTAAGTCTGAAATAAATAAGCAACATCTTAGAAACCCTCACTGAATACGATCCTTTTCCTATCCCCCTCTGCTCCACAGCCTCAGGCCCCCTGGGCTACCAAGTCCATTCCCTTCTCTCATGAGCCTCCATGTAATGAGGGGTCAGACCAGGACTCCTCAAGCACTACACATATAAAGAGCACACGCCATGCGTGACAACCTAGTGATGCTTTTGTATCTTGTAAGGACTGGCGCTGGTTTTCTTCTCCACCCTTTAGCACAGAGCATCAGAGAAATCGAACTGAGGGATTAACACACATGCAACCCATAAACCCGGGGAATGGCTATTTCCTACAAGGGATCTCCAATCATATTTTTATAGTTCTTTTTCTGACAGTGAAGCAGTTGCTTGGCATGAGACAATTCACGTAAATCCATACTGAAGCAGCAATAAGCATTACTCATGATTTCAAAGTTTCATGAGGCAAATATCTGAAGCCATGAAAGTCAGGCACAGTGGATCCAGAAAGACTTTCTGTCCAGCCAGGTTTCAGTCACGCTCTTGTTCAACTGTGACTATAAGATACATTTACGTAAAGCACAAAAAACTCTGCCCTCCACTTCCTCGTTTGGGCAAGTTTGGTGTGAGGTTTAGAACTGCTAATCCTCGTTTTAATTACATCAGAATGGCCGCTATGCAAAATAGAGCCTGCGTTACTCAGAATCCATGAGCACATACATTTAACCTCCCGATTATCACTTCACAAGCACTGAATTTCCAATGCAATCATGGCAACACTGATCTGCCATTCCACAATGAATGGTACATATTAATTACCCCTCACCATTATCATAAACGATATCAAATGAAACTTATCCAGTAGCATGGATGGCCACTGGAACACGGCTACATACAACCTAGTGAACATAAACACACCTCTGGACTGGAAAAGATAAAGCGAGTTGAAGCAAGTGTAAAACACCATGTTTTGTAAGGATAGGAGACTGTGTGTACATGTGAGGAGAAGACAAAACCCCTTTATTCCAAAATGTGGGGGAATGGTCTAAGCTTTTAAAGGGATTTTTACAATGTTTGGCAAAGTGTCATTGATGGGCCTGGTCAACTGCATTGAGTCCGTCAGCACTGGAAAACACAGCTCCAGAATCTAAAGTCCTCTCAAAACAACTACACATCTCAGTGCCAAGAGACACTAGGAAGCCAGGCTGAGTATTCAGCATGGTGCACAGTGCTTGGTGACGAGTGCAAGCTGCAAGGTTCAAGGTATTCTTCCCAGGTTACGGCATTCTACAGGTGAACAAAGCAGAACGCCAAGGACACATTTGCTTCATTTTAGCCCTTTTCTCAGAACATCCACCACTGCTGCAGTAATTAACTGCACCTTGGCCTGAACCCCTCCGTGGCCATTCCAGCCTCCTCATTAAATATGCTCTCACAGCCATAATACACATTCTGGGAAACCTCCAGCTCAAAAGCAGGCTCAGGAGGGGAGTGAAGCTCAAGGAAAAACTTCATTCAGAATGAAAACACCAACAACAGTTCTTAACATGCTCCGGGCTTTCCTAACTCGGTGACACCAATCGTGCCTTTTTTTATTGTCCCCCCTTTCTGTGTATTCCTTTCAGCTGATGTTTATTTGCTGGTGAGCTTGTGCAGCAACCAAACGGACAAACACCGTGTCCCTTTCAGTGGTTTATACAGTATTGGTATTTTCAGCCCAACAAAGGTAGGGCTGGCATTACACACACCGGCTTCACTTAATGTTAATACCGCATTAGATCTGCTTGCTGAAAGCTTTTAAAACACTGTGTCCTCTGATACATGCATTTTTTACTGTATGCTGGAGTTTAAGAAAACACATAAAAAACCTTGCAAGAAGCAGCAATCAGAAAAAGAAGCATGCAGACGTAATAAGGGCAATCTGATCTGGCACCTCTGGCTCCCTACTTTCTCTCTCTTTTCTTGTCTACATTGTTCACGCATGCCCAGTTATCTCTAAAGGAGAAGGGAATAGAGTGAATGCTCCTCAGAGAGGGGAGAAAAAGGAGGAGAGAAGGGGAAAAAAAATATATCCAGCACATGGGTTTCACCACTACTCTGCTGAATCAACAGGGAGCACATTCCCAGATGGCTACCCTGGGAAGTACTGCACAAGTCAATGAAGTGATGTCAAACGATACCACTCAACTGCATTATCTTTTGAGCTCCGTGTAAACAAACAGGAGCAAGTTCCGAATATTTGTGAGAATACATCATGTTACTGTCTCCATATGTTTAAACATTTTAGTAGAAGGTACATATGGACCATTCTACCCACTCACTGTCATTTTCTCCCTCCTGTTCCTCATTCCACACATACATCGTATCTTTTCAGGCCACTGTCAAACCAATTCAAAAAGGAATAAGGATACATTTTCATTAAAAACATTTTGTGCTTAAGCTGCCATCTGCTTCTTTATCAGCCTCCAAATCCTCACATGCCTTTTCTGTGGTCTTCAGTTTGACACATTCGGAAGCTGAAAGTCATCTTCTGTTGTATTGTGGAGTGTGGTCCATGTGAGCTATTGTTTTTCACATCAAATTCGCCTCTTTTGAAACAAGCGCTTAATGCCTATGGCCCTAATCCACGTTCCCTCTACAATGCCAATTTAAACCTACTTTATGCCGTTTTTTATGACACTGACAAATTTAATCTTAAAGGCCCCTCATGCAATTCAGATACGCATTCATTGTTTTTATGGGAAGCCTGTTTCATCCCCTCCGTGCAGCACCAGAATTCGCTCTCACAAAGGGAAGACCCAGACTTCCAGACTGTGCTCTTGCAAGCTTACTGTATGGGAAAGTGCAATTGCTTGTATTCATATACATAAGTGTGTAGGATTCCTTAGTAAT
>JAVHNF010091661.1:0-13790 GCA_034783455.1 Micropsitta finschii
TCCTCTGGCCTCGCTCCAACAGCTCCACGTCCCTCTTGTGCTGCTGCCCCAGAGCTGGATCAGGGCTGCAGGGGGGGGTCCCAGGATTCTTTCTAACTGCTGCTCTCACCCTGTTTCCTTGCAGGGTGCATGGACACCTTCCTTGAACATCTCCACTCTGCTGACCTCCATACAGCTGCTGATGGCAGAGCCCAACCCCGATGACCTTCTCATGGCATCCATAGTATGTGAGCTCTCCCTCTTCCTCTCCTGCAGCTGCAGGCACAGAGCGGGGAGGAGCAGGGTGTTAGATTCAGGCTGTGCTTCCCCTTCCCCTGCTCTGCATTAACACACAGGCAGCGTAGCTTGCTCTGGGGGCATACCTGTGTTTCCCAGAGGCAGGTGGAGCTGGGCTCTGCAGTGGTGAGCAGAGATGTAAAGCTCTTGCCCTGCCAGTGCAAACAGCAGCGTGTGTTCATTCAGCAAACAAAGAGCAAACGTCACTTCATGTGTTGTGCCATGTGCTTGTAGGGGTTTCGATCTGGTTTAAGGGGTCCTAAAGCAAGACCTTAGGCCCAGCTTCTTGGTGTGATGTTTGCATGAAGTCAGATCTCCCTTTGCCTTATGTTCAGTCTTCAGAGTACAAGTACAAAAAGGAGCTTTTCCTGCTGAATGCCAGAGAATGGACTGAGAAGTACGCGAGCCAGCAGAAGAGGGTAAGAAACACCCTCCGTGTGCTCAGCTGAGGGTGGCTCTGGCTGTGAGCAGCGCTTCTTTCCCCCAGTTTGCCTTTCACAGTCCCTTTGTGCAGCGTTCCCCTTCCCTCCCTTTCTGTCCCGTGGTTTGGATGGGTTTAATCTGGTTTTACTTTATTTGAGATCATTAAAATCCAATGATTCTAATGTTGGGTTTGGGATGTCTCCAGAGAAGGAGGCTCCGCACCCCCCATTGGGCAGCCTGTCCCAGTGCTCTGCCACCCTCAATGGGAAGAAGCTCTTCCTCCTGCTGAGGTGAAGCTTGCTTGGTTCAGTTTCTGGCCATTGCTCCTTGTCCTGTCCCTGGGCACCACTGGGAAGGGTCTGGCACCATCCTCCTGGCACCACCTTTGAGCTGTTGATGTGCATTGATGGGATCCCCTCTCAGGCCCAGCTCCACAGTCACTTCCTCCTCCTGTTATCACAGGCTCTGGGAGAGAAGCTGGACCCCAGTGACACGAATGCCCCCGAGGGAGCTGCTGCCCACAAGAGGAAAGGGAGCAGCCTGAGCAAGGAGGGGAAGAGCCCTCGCCTGGAATCCTGAGTGGGGTTTGTTCTTGTGGCTCTGCCCTTTACCCTGTGCACAGCTGGGCCTCAGTGGTGGAGCTGAACGGTGGCTGCAGCAGGTTTTCCTCTTCTGGTTCCTAGGTTTGTTTTATTTCCCCGTGGGATGTTCCATTGTGTAAATAAACCACAAAGCTTTAATTCCTACCTGGGTTTCTGGTGTGGTGGCTGGAGTTTATGGAACATCCCAAAGCAAAGGGGAGTGGGAAGTGCTGCTTCAGCTTCTGCCTTCCGGCTTTCAGAGAACTGACAACAGCACCAAGTATTTTGCTTTCTATTTTACTCTTCTGTTTTCCTCCTAACACTGAAGGGATACGAATCCTGCAAGCTTCAGTCTCCTGAGCCTTGGAATTCCGGCTTTCCAGAGCCGTGGGAGACTGGATGCAGCTTGGACCAGGTCAGAGAATGCAGCTGTGCCTGGATGCGGTGTCTCACCAGTGACAGGCACCAGCGCAGTGGGGTGAGGAAAAGCCCAAAGGGTGCCCACCTTTGGGTGGCAGTGGGATGGGGGGGAGAGATGGGCACCAGCACCCCTCAGCTGGAGGGGGTTTGGAGGATGAAGGACAGCTTCTGGGAGCATGAGGAGCAGGAAACCTCTTACCAGAGCCTCCTGCTCCACACAGTTGCCTGCAGGGCATTTAACCCATGTCCTGTCCCTGCTCCAAGGCAGGTGAGCCAGGCCCAGCCTTCTGTGTCCATAGGAGCAGAGACGGGACTTGGGAAGGCTCCTGCCCACCTGGGGAAGGAACAGGCAGGGAATGAGAGAGCCGTGCTCTGACACACCAGGAACTGGAGCATCCTTCCTGCTGCTGGCTCCAGCCCTGGTACTGGTCTCTGCTGGGCCTCATCCTGCTCAGTCGAAGTTGTAGTAAAGGCAAAAGGCAAAGAACATGGCAAAGATCTGCAATGACAGGAGGGGGGAGCAGGTCAAAGCCCCCCCATCCTTCGCCCCAGCTGGCTTTATACCCTAAGGCAGACCCCCTGTGTGCCTTCTGGGGGTGCTTAGAGCAGTCAAAGGCTGGGGAGAGCCCATCCTGGTCCTTTCACCCCCAGAGAGCCCCATGCAGCACCTCAATGCCCAGCACAACCAGGCTGCAGATCCCAGGCAGAGACACGAACTGCTGCAAGGTCCGGCCGAAGGCAGAGAAGCAGCCCTGGGAAAGGGAGATGTTGGAGGGGGGCTCCTCATGCTCCCAATGGGGCAGGGAGCTCAGAGCATGACCAAGGCACGGGCAGGATGAGACGGTGATGGAGGGAGTCCCCCCACCTGCTCATGGATGTAGCCGGGGCTCCGGTGCCGGCACTGCTCCCAGCCCAGCAGCTCCCCTGCCTGCAGGAGCCCATCCCGGGCACAGCACGCGCGTGGCCACGGTGTCCCCGGGTGCAGCTCCTGGAAGCAGGAACCATTCCCAAAGTCTTCGGGTCCCAAAACGCCACAACAGGAGAACTGGAAGGGAAGGAAGGGGGAACGCCATCAATGTGCTGCCAAGCAGGGAGGTCACAGAACAGCCCAGCACTGGGGTCCGTGAGCCCCTCGCCTGCAGCCGGGGTCGCCCTCGGCAGGTCTCTATAGGATTGCCATGGGTCTGTATGGGTCCCTATGGGTCTCTATGGGGTCCCTATGCTGTCGCTATGGGTCTCTATGTGTCTGTATGGGTCCCTATGGGGTCGCTATGGGTCCCCATAGGTCTCTGTGGGCCCCTATGGGATCTCTTTGGGATTTCTATGGTTCCCTATGGGTCTCTATGGGTCTCTATGGGGTCTCTACGGGTTCCTATGGGGTCTTTTTGCCAGAAATTTATGCAGAAGCATCTCCAAAATGCTTGTCTGAATACATGCTTCTACTCCAGCACTGGAAAAGGACTTGTATGATCTACAACAAATGTCACTATAAATAAAACTAAAAGAATTCAGATAATGGATATGTTCCAGCAGCATGTGATGAAGAGTACAATGCTTAAGAGAAGAAAATGTATCTAACCTAGGTAGTGAAAGCACACACAAATTGTTAAGACATGACAGATGGTTAAATTAGCCAGTAAGACATGACAGACCATATGGCAGTACCAGCTAATGCACACCTTGGGTGTGTCAGCTTGTGCCTTTAGCATACCTATGATCTGCATTCACCAGAAGACAGTATGCAGCTAATTCCTTTTAATTGGGTTCAGACTTTTTGCAAACATACATTTCTCACCTCTTTATATTTTACACACATGCAAAATACATCAATTTGGGCCTGAAGTTTTATTTTCCTCAAATATTTAAATTAAAGATTATCAGAAATTCAGAATTAAACTTATTTTTGTCTTGATACTCTTTGTCCGTTCTCACTACAGTATTCTGTCTGTGGCTCAGAACTGTTTGTACAAATAAAGAAGGAAGTAACACCATTACTGAATTGACTGATTACACATAGTGCCTTTCAATTTACATCAAACTCTGGACATCCGGAAAAAACATGGATGTGCTACTTTGACACCTCCAGTCCACACTGCAGGAGATCACTACAAAACAATTACATGCTATAGCATACCAGCTCCCAGAACTGGAAGAACAGAGCTGCCACACCTCTAAGTATCTTAGACTGTTTTTCCTCAGGTTTTTCTACTTAAAAGACTTAAAGTGCAATATGATGCATGGTTTGGAGTATTTCTGGTAAACACTGCATTGTCAAGTCTATTAGCAGTTTCACTGTCAGGATACTGTCATGTTCAGCAGTATGACTCACACTGTGGAATCTCCCAGACACAATTTGTCCATTAACCAGATTAGGTATCTTAGGAATGTCTCCTCAAAACAGATTGGCTTTGGCTGCTTAACAGAGGCTGCAAAACCAGCCTCTGACCTAGGGTTAGCACTTTTCACATCAGTGCTAAACAGAAAGAAATGTAGGGAGAATAAGAAAAAGGAGGTTAGAGATGAAAAAAGATTATATTTTTTTTAAGTGTAATAAACAGGACTAAAACAAACTTAAAAAACCATTTGATACAGATTACTATGTCTTTTTAGAAGTATCTGGATAATCTTTATTCTACTTAAACTAGTTTTTAACCAAATATTGAAATTAATTCGACTAAGTGTATTTAAAAGAGAAAAATTTAGAATATTTTCTGAAGTTGCCTATGCTTCCTTTTTAGTCATGAAATGTGACTTTATTGTATCAGTTATTTTAATCCTACAAATCTAAGAAAAATAGAAAAACAACCCCTCTGCACCATAAATGTGTGATGTTCCCTCATAAGCATTTTCTTTATCTTGCTGCTGTCCTCTCCCTGTTGAAAAACATTCAGCTGCTTAAAACACTTTATCAAAACCAAATTGTTAGAAGGAGAAGAGAAGTGTGACTGGAAGCAAACAGATAAGAGACAAAGATAGCCTGGAAGAAACAGCAGATTAAAAGTGACAGACAGGTTCAGAGAGATAATTCCCATTTCATTTCTGATCTAGGGAACTGTAAGTGAAGAAAGAATGAAAACCAAAAACTGCTCCAAACCAACTGCTGCCACACAGCAACAACTTTCCACCAGCAAGGCAGAAAGTGATAGGTAATTTTTAAATATTTCTTTTTTTAGCTATTAACTGAATGATCACATTGGGTACCCTTTTATTCTTCTTTACCCTCCCTTCTCTGAAGCTTTGCCTCTTCCCTACTCTACAGCCCTGCCAATTTTTCTCCAAAGAAAGGGGAAAGAAGTGCTAAGCACGAATGGGAACAGACACTGCCACGCACAGATACTAGTCACCCTTTCTAACTTTCCCTCTCACTAACCACTTTGATTGGGGGCTGAGTGCCTCAGCAGCAGGATAATGTTACTAAGCAACAATGCTGAGCAGCCATGCATACGCTGTTTGAATAGTTCGCCACAGCTTCGGGACAACTGAATATAATTCCAAGCCTTCATAGCAGGAAAGATCTTCTTTGAAGTTTTGCTAAGCATCTTTATCTTAGTGAAAGGTAAGTTTACTATTGCAAATTTTGAACTGTAGAAGCCCGAGTTGCACCGTGGGCTCTGTGCTAATGTAGGTGCTATGACAACACAGTCAGCTGGACAAGCAAAGGAATAAAAATAATAGTGGATACAGAGAGGCATGCACCAAAAGTAAATATCCAAAAGAAATCTAGGACAACCAAACAAAAAAATCACCACTATGGGGTATTTTGCAAAACCCCAGTCAGCACTTGTCTGACAAGGACTGCAAATCAAAAGGAAGAAAAGTATGTCTTTAATTCCCCAAAAGTGGATCTTCCTTCCTCCCCAAGGCACAAGGCTGTACCAAAGAATACCTAGGGACTCAATTTCTGCCTGCTAAGCAGCAGTGTATATTAAACAACCAAAACACCATAGATCTTTCTAGGGTTGGAGATCACTTCCAGCAGCACCAGTGATTTGCTAAAAAAGCATTGCTGACGCCAGCAAAATGATTCAGGCACTATTCCACTTATGCCCACCAGTGAAAACTTAACTTTCAGATCGTGTTTAACACCCTGGAAAAGCACAGTAGCTAAAAACCCCATCAACTCACAACTCTCCCTCAAAACAAGCATCTGCTCAGTCAACCTTTAAAGGGAGTGAGTTCTCACATCTCTGGCACAGGGGAAAGGGGAAAGCCTTACTGGATCCACTTGGCCCTGCACATGGAAACAGGAAGAATATCTAGATCTTAACTCCAAGCAGAAGTGAAAATCCCAATGTTGGCACAGAAAATTCCGTAACAAACATGTTTTGTGGAACAGTGGCTCCCAAAGGGAAAAAACAGTCACTGTGTAGCACTACGAGAAGGGTAATGAAGTGTCAAGTCTGTTCAGCTACAGTATTTCTCAACTGGCTTTTGCTGGGCAACGTGAATTTTTGATCTAATCATACTGTCATTCCTGGGAGTTCACAATTCCAACAAGTGGCTTTCCTGCTAACAAGGAAAATGAAAACAGATAGTTCCAATGAATCCTGACCATGTGTGTATCTTTTTAAGAAGTACTGATCGATAATGAATATTGCACATATTTTGCAAACCTGTGTTCCAGTCTGATACACACACCTGAAACCCAAAACCCCACATGTGGGGTTTGCTCACATGAGAGATTCTGTAACTTATTTTCTGTAATCCCTTTCACGATGACATTGCATACTATTAGATGTGTGAACAATATTAACTTTTGGACTTTTTATCTGCAACATTTTGTACTCAAGCTTGCATTTTACTGAGAGAATGGAGAAAAGCATCAGATAGCGTTTGTTCTTTTATGTAAAGCTATCCTTGGTAGAATATTAAACACTTTCTCCTCCTCAGTGAGCATCTGCTTGCAGTTCTGGTTTCTAGAATTCATCAAGACCCAACGTATAAATCTTCAGTGTTCCAGGGGAAAAAATGAGGTTCATTGTCTTTCCTTCAGTGCCACAATCAAGAAAGGGACGATCTCTCTGGATATTCTGTAACACACTACATTACTCACCAGTTCTCATTATCCATTTGAGACTCACTGCATTTAAAATATCAGAATGAAAACATGGAACTTATTAAAGGTATACATAATCAATTTGAATACAATCTAACTAAAGAATTTAGTTATGCCTGTAACAAAGTTTAGACCAGCAATTATCCACTTTTACAATTATGTTTAATAGATTATCATAGCATTACTCTAGCTCATTTTAGGTTGTTCACATTACATACACACTAAGACCTCTGCCAAAATACTTAAAATAATCTCCTATTATTAAAATCATTATAATCTACAGTGATTCTAACAGGCTTACTCTAAATAAAAGAAGTAAAAGACATGCTGAATATAGAGACAAAGAAAAGGAATACTGTTAACACTGTGTTCATGAGAAGCTTAAGGACTTAAGCAAAGTTTATGCTGGAGTAGTCACTGTATCCCATAAAATAAAGTTTTCTCTTCTAATTCATCATGCTAGCAATCACACAATAGTAAGCATTTAGTATGCAACTTCCAGAAACTCAGAAAAATATCTTACGTAAATCCTTCCACAATAAGCAGCAAGCAAAAAAGGAAATGGACTACAGATTATTTTTCAGGAACTTACGAAGGGGGGGTGGGGAGGGAATAATAAAAAGAGACAAGTAAAGAAATAAAACCAGAAGAGACTTTGCAATGTGCCATTAATCTCAAAAACTCAGATTATCCCTGAAAAGCATAGTAAGGAAAAGACTGTAAAAAAAACAGCCCTGTCACTCAAGCAGAGTGCTAAAAGGAAATGCTAAAAAGAAATGGGCATAACAAATGCTGTGAGAGACAAATGGTGACAGAAGGTTGCCATCAAAAGGAAAGCAGACCTCAGATAAGAAACGTGAATGTGTTTGCGGGAGTTCACAATAAACTCCTGGAAGGGCTCAGCTTCAAGAAGGGCTTTCAATCAGAAGGATGAGATGCATGTTATTCCAAAGGTGACAAACACTTGAGGGACTCTGAACTGTCCCACAACTAGTTCCTGGTCATTCAAAAATGCAAACTGACATCATTCACATGAGAAATGTCTGCCTCACCTGTGAAGCCAATGCTTGCCATGGTCAAATGGCTGGCTGAAGACATTTGCCTGATTTTACAAAAGCAGTCTTGAGACCTACTGCAGACTGAGAAAAGCAATGACATGCCATCCATCACAACCTTGATAAGCTTCAGAGAAAAAGAGGTTCTCCGCTAGAACAGTTAATTCCTGAATTCCCAAACCCACAAGATAGGATCTTGTGCCTACCTTGCAGGGTAGTACACAAATAAGATCACTTTGGAGAAGACTGCTTAGTTATGTTCATATATAAAGCATTAGCTTCAGCTTCCTGCCAAAAGCAGCTTAAGGTGCAACACAGACAAGGATGACATGACCTAGACAGGAACTCCAACTTCAGACTGAAAGAAATGCAGAATTACGATAAATAAGTCTTGAAAACTTTGTAGCTTTGTGGGAGACCAGACATGGTGCACTCATTGCTCTATCTTCAACAGCTTCAATTCTTTGGGGGAAAACTGATAAGCATTAACTCCAGCCAAACAAATCATGGCTGGCTAGTCAAAGCCATAAAAGCAAAGCCAGCTGGTGGAAACAAGCCACTCGCTTTTGCCTTTACTCCCTCCTTTGTCAGATGCTACTATCCTAAAAGTTGCCAAGGGCTTGACTGATCTTGTCTTTGAAAGAAGGCTGCAAATCCTTCACCAAATTAATTATTCTTACCAGGTTTCAGCAGTCTTAACCTTCATTAACTACTACACAGTATAATAATAGCTGCTATGTAAGCTGTTAAGAAAAACACTAACAGTTCTGTGTACAACAGGCTTCTTAATTTCTTGATCATCCAGGCAGATCAGTTCAGAAGAGAAAGCAACTGGAAAGAGTCCTCATGTCCACAGAGGGTTACTGTTGTATACTGTTCCCCAGATGAAGTCCTAACTATACACAGCACTTCCAATTTTCCTTGTTATGTGATTAGGCCATGAAATATTCTATTATGTTCCTAACATAGGTGACTGAGACATAGTACAGTCAAGCAGGTCACCGAAGTCTTTTCCTATTCTTGTTTTCAGCCAGAGATCCTTAGTTTGTAACTAGCTATTAGCTGTGTTATTAGCTCAGCTCCAATTCTATTGTTTCTCTCCTACCTGCAAAACTCTTTCCACACAAGATTTATCCTCCTCTCTTCAGAAAATGCCTTCTAATATCCCACCATCAAAAAGTCTCCTTGGCATATTTCAGGGATTTGTGCCAAGATAATAACACAAAAAAAGTATATTTCAGGTGGCTTGAAAGAGCCTTGTGGGACTTTATTAGTAGCATCCTTCCTTTCCATTAATTTCATTTTCAAAATGACAAACTGACAATGCTCCTTTGCTCAGGTCCTTGCACCACTACGGTCTTGCAAGAATATCCATCTTCTGTAGTTTAACTGAAGATTTCCCAAGTGGCGCTATAGAAAATGTGTACTCAGAGCCCTGATAGGAATAGAAAGACATCAGATATAATCAGTAAGAAGGTTATTCCAGTACAGTCTAGTTTGGGTGAACTCATGTTGCAAATTATCCTGTTAACCATTTACCACCTTCACCTCTTTGACTACCCCTTCTATGAGTTTTTGTTGTAATGTTCATCAAAGCACTATGATTAGCTGGTCTGCAATTTTTCTTCCACTCAGTCCTCCCTTTCTGTAATGTATATTAGCCCCAAACACACAAAGAGCTGCCCTCTCATTTTCTTCCACCTACCCCTCACCACTCCTCCAATATCTGAAAGAATCCAACTCATCCTCCTCCATGGATTATGCTCCCAGGACTTTGTATCAAAGTCTTTGAAGAGCTTATGGCACCTTTTGGTGAGCAAATGTAAACACGGCTGCATCTCTGCCTAACCAGGATGCTCAGGGAAGGGTGCAGGTTGGGGAAGGCCCCCATAGAGAGGAGTCTTTTTGCTCTCCAGGCACAGGAAATCTACCCCAGTGTCAGGGGGCCACAGCTCTTTCTCCACTCTAGCCTTCTGCACCAGCAACATTTTGTAAACCTAGGGAGAGCTTTAGTCCTATGATCAAAAGGTTTTACTGTCAGAGAGCAGCACAGCTGGTTATCTGATAAACAGGACCGCTCACACCTGGGTTGGAGGGGGAGGGTGGGAGCCATAAGGCGAGGTAAAGACATATGCTATGGAAGAGGTAATAATAGAAAAAACATGCAAAAATTTCCTCAGAAAAATGAGTTGCCTAGGATTTAAAACCACTCGTATTCAGATTAATATGGCACTTTTCTATTCTTCACTTATACACAAGTTGCAACTTGATGTACTTATTAAAAATTTATGTGATCCAAGTGGCAACTTCATATGCCATGCCTTATAATTGTAAGATTAGTCATCACTTGGTCCTCCTCATTTCGGCGTATTAAATTCTGACTTTTGCTTCTACTCACTTATGATAATATACAGTTCCATGAATTCATTATAAGACAACACCTCCCTGCCCTCAGTAATAACACTTTTATAAAAACAAGAAGTATTGTGTCCATTCTGGGTCCAGACCTGGGTGATCTTCAAGTTTGACCCTACAATTACAGAAAAATTGCCTCATTTATCTGCCATGATTTTTCACAGAATGAATGTGGTCCTGTGTTGTTTCTGGCAGCCACCACTGATAGCTAACATATCTCACCTGTGAACATTTCACAGCCATGGGCACCTCCCCACTCAAGTTCTGACCTTACATAAAGGAAGCTCAACTCAACTCCGCAACTTATAATCTTCTTCCTACCATAGTTAATCACTTTACTTTGAAACAGAGGCACCTGTACTCCTCTAAAGCTGGTGTGTGCACACAACAACCAAGAAATAGATTAGATAACCCAACAACTGAATGCTTATGCTACTTGTGAGCTGTGTGCTGACTTTCTAGATCTCAGCTACTCCATCTATGGCAAACAGTTTGTGTGCTGCAGCAACTGTAATAGATAAAATTTTCACCACAGTAAAAATGAAGGGCATGTTCTTGCTTCTGTTAAATACCTGAAGACCAGGAAGGACTAAAGATTTCTGTCACCATTTATTGAGAGTTTTGTGACAAACATTTCCAGGCTATTGGATAAGGCCTTGCATTGGGGTTTCAGATCCTGAAGAAACTACAGCTTCCACATGTGCCTTCTTTGCCCAGTGCACAAGCAAGACACAGTCATCCCAATTTAGACTGTACAGCACAAGCATTTCCACTGATGCCACAAAACCCTGAGTATCAGAAAATTTGATTGAAGGGGCTTCCCCTTGCCTAATAATCCCTATTGCATACAACAGCACTCCCTCCTGCTCTGAACAAGTGAGTTCAAGGCCAAAGATGTTTGGAAGGACCCAGAATCATGCTCCTGGCAAAAGAAGAGGCCACCAGGTATGTGAGGACACCATTCAGACCTCAGGGCAATAGGGGTGATGACAGGCGAAGACAACACTCAGCCTCACTTAGCACACACTCAAGAGCCTAAAGTTTAGGTAACACCGTTCATGAGGCCTCAGCCTCTTCCTGTAATCTCATATACTAAAAATAATACAAACCAAAATAAGGAAGACACAACTATATGATTTGGAAAGCCAAGAAAAATTGACAGAAGAATTCCAGCTCCTTGAATTAACCATCTTTCTTCTGACTCTGCCAGCTTTTTGCCAACTTCAGCTCCTCCTTGTGCTTCTTTTCAGCATGTACACAAGCACAAACCTGTTAAACTCTGTTCTATGCTTAAGAAATTCCTCCCAGTGGCTTGCATGCTTCCATTTGAATCCTGGCTTTCATATGTGCACTGCTAATGTTCAGGACCAGAGGCCAGAAACTGCATGCCAGGTGATGTGGTTACAAGCAGGAGCACATGACTAGAAGCGTATTTGATGTCACATTTTCCTCAAAGCTCAGGAACAGCCACTACCACTTAGTTAACCACAATCATTTAGTTAAAATACTTGCAGGTTCATACCAGTTCAATCTATTTTCAGCAATGCTGCAGACTTTCTTTTTTTTCCTAAAAGCTTGTTACTTCGCAATATTACTTGATTTCACACCCCTCTGAAAGACCATTGGGAGGATCAAACAATTTCCCCTATCAAAACCAGGAAGCAAAGGGAAAGGTTATGGTCAGCATTAGAACAGGACCCAAGTTTAGACATATTTGTAGTGTTTGCTCACACAGGAAGTCAATGCTCAAGTTCAGTAGCTCAAAGATACATCCATGTACAAGAGGCCTTCATATTTAGCTCCTGTCAATCATTCCTTTCCTACGAGCAAACTGATTTCATGTAAGCTAGATTTGAGAGACACAGGAACAAAAAGCATGGCAGTAATAAGATATTTCAGACATCCCCCTTATCCCTTTTGCTTTATTTCTGTAGACTGTCCATTTTGGATATCTTGTCCAAGCTGCAATTGAGCACTGTTGTAAATGTTATATTTGTAACAATTAATAACATAATTATAGCTGAAAGAATAGGTAGAAGCAGAACTAGCAGCAAAGAAAAGCAAAGTGAATATCAAGTGTCATTGAACACTCTGTATCTGTATCAGCTCCAAGACCACGATCAGCATTTTTAACTTCCAGCTTACAATGTGGAAACAAATAACTTGGTATTAGAAAGATACCTAATCTTATATTAATCTTATAAGATTATAAGTCTTATAAAGATTATAAGACTTATAAATCTTATAAGTCTCCAATTAATATCTGAAGTATTACCGGGTGTCTCAAAATATTTTCTGTTTTCCTGTCTGAAAGAAAAAGTCTTCAGACAAACAACAGTAAAAGGAGAAAAAGATAAATAAATCTGAGTGCACTGGCTGTCCCAGAACAAGATTGAATTAACAATGTTCTCATGTGTAAAGGCTCTGACAGTAGGAAAAGAAATTTTCTAGCTAATAAAGCCAACCAAACTAAAATTAGGGAAAAAACCCCAAACCCTACAGAACACTATTTTGGTTTACATTAATGAAGCAACTTTGTTCTCACTGTAGAAGTAATACAGAATTCTGTAAAAAGAGAAGAAACATAGTTAAGGCAAACAACTGAGTGCCCTTTTCATGATGATCAATCATATCGATAGTCCAAGTCCTTCAGCTTATCTTAAATCTTCCTTACCTGTCGAAAGAAATGCAATTGCACATCATACCTATACTGTTCTATTAGCTCAGCCCAGTGTCTCAGGCGGGGATTTTAAGGCACAGAAAACTTTTAAATCTGAGGTGATGCAGATCAGCTTTACCGTCAGTTAACACTTTGCTTGTACCTTCCTTACATATAATGCCTGGCCCAAAAGCCAATGAGTTATGTAGTAAAGTTTTGTCTGTTTTGCGAATGTTGGTGGGAATTTGGGTCTGATTTAGTCTAAAAAGAATATTTACTTGTACACAGTTAAAATTAGCCTTTTTGAGGGATTTAAACTCAAGTCAGCACTAACACTGATTTTAATACTATCTAACTCTTCTAAGAGTTACTCCTCTCCCATATTGAGGTATGAAAGAAGGGGCTGCATGAATGTATGCTCACAAGCAGTAATACAGCCATTCTAGCACAAAGTACAGTGTGGCTTACTGGAGAACTGTAACACTTCACCAGGTAATTTTTTGTAAAGATGGCAATGAAGCAGTGATATACAGATGATCCAATACTTTCATGCAGTTGAAAGGAAATCTAAATCCATGCTAGTGATAACATGTATCAATTATCTCATACACACTCGCACAAGCTGATCTGTGATTCTGTGCCTGTATGATAGCACCAAAATGCTGAAACATGCCAACACTCACCATCAAACAGCAGTCCCGCAATAAATCTCAACAGGAAACCAGGGTTCAACATGCCACATGCAATAAAAAGCATATAGAAGGAGAAAGGGCAAAGGAAGGTCCCCAGGAAAGACAGAGAAGAGCAAGGCAAGACAGAGGAAGGAGCAGAAGGAACCAGTCAAGACCCTGATAAACTCAGAACTGTTTGTTTGATCAAGCAGGGAAAGCCTATTATCCAAGATC
>JAVHNF010091693.1:7611-20624 GCA_034783455.1 Micropsitta finschii
ACAGACAGTGACAACTGAAATATCTCAGCCATTATTTTAAGTCCAAAACTACTGCAGATCCACTATAGGAGATCTAAGTGAGCTGGGCTCTCTTATGGTGAATGTGAACTTGGTCCCTTTGCTCTAAAGCTATTCTTAGGAGCTCTAAGTAGAACTGGTAACAATAAGGTGCTTCACTGGCAGAATTCCAAAGGACAAATCTCCTCATTATAGAAGTCCAAATGGTAACCATACGAGAGAGGTAGCGTGAGGTCAAGTTACTGTGTTTGACTGTTGTGACTGACCCATGAGCTCACCATCACCAGTTCACCAAACGCTGTACGTTACAAACCCTCTAACATGTTGCAGGCTGGTAGAGCCGATGACTATCAGGACTATTCATTTCCAAAGCTTGGCATTCCAAATCAGGGATCAGGTACACAGTTATTTTGGTTTTAACTGCTCAACATTCTTTCTAGAAAGGTACCTAGGCCAAGTTTTCTTTTAAGATTTGTAATTGTTTCGTATAAAGAACATTACTACAACACCCAATGTCCCTATAAAAATAGGTGTCCCTCTCCAGAGTGACACCCTTTGGTCATCAGGACAAATATATGTGACCATAAACTGACCAACTAATATTCAACTGCAATGAGAAATGTAGCCTGAGTGACTCGTGTGTCCCAATTTTCAGTGTTTTCATGCTACCATGATACAGATGGACAAAAACCTCATAACCAACCAAAGGGAAGGAACAAGATGTGTGGAGACAGAGCACTACAGGGACGCTGACTTCTCCTTGCACCCTAAAAGCTGGCTCCTCACATTCTTCTCGGTCCCCGATCTAGAGCAGAAAGAGGAGGGACTGGCACCAGCTTGGCACAGGAGACAACATTAACTGTGCTGGCTCCATCCCCTCCTGCCAGACAGGAGATGACAGCACAGCACCAAGTAAACCAAACTTTATAATGATGTAACTTGAACATTAAAATAATTTCAACACTTCAGTATGATGACACCATCTAAAACAGTCACAAGAGAGCTAAACACGCTCAGCTGCTTGGATTCTGCTCATGTTTAGAGTGGTTCTGATGCTGCCATCTCCTCATCTGAAGGAAGTGGACTTGCCTCTGCCAGCTTAGGATACACAGCGACACCAGAGCTTCCTTTTCCACATTTACCATGAAGTTTCCCTAGCTGCAGATGGTTATCAGTAGGTTTAAACTGTGAGTAGGCTTGTGGCTAGCCTTTTGCACCAGGGTGATTTCCATCCGTAGTGGGAATCTGGGAAGCAAATGTAAGTTACTGAGCAGGAACAAAAACTTCATAAATCATCAGACTGGAAAAGACCAAGCCTGAATAAAGCCTTTGAGCAATTTTGACAAAATTCAAGCTATTTTAGATACTAAGAAAATCTGATTCATTTTTTTATTTGGCTTTATTCTGTACAACACAACTCAAAGTCCAGAATGTCTCTGAGAACTTTGGATGTGGTCTTCAAGCACAGTCAGGACAGTTCTGCATTTAACCAGGCATTGTCTCATTTTAGAGTGAAGCTCCACAGTCCAGCAAAGAATGAAGACTGCTCATGAGCAGTTCTGGAAGCCCTATAACAAGTGTGTTTGGCAGAAACACCATGACCTGGTAAAAGCCTTCTTGGAGTGCCAGATCCAACAAAAGAAAGAGATGAGGACCAAGTAAGGGCAGCAGCACTTCCCTTTCAAATGAAATACCACGATAACCCAAGTGATTTTACATCCAAAAGTAACAAAGCAACAATTAAAATCACACCAGACATTCAAAAGCTGGTGAAGTTTCCTGCAAACAATAACTGGTTGAACATTCAAGGTCCTGAAGGCTGACCAAGCCCCAGCACAGGACCCTGCCCTTGCACAGTGAAGTGTTTTTACTGCCATCAAAGGTGCCTGACTGCAGATGGGCCTCCCAGAGGAGATGGCTCCTGGCCAGCAAGTGAAAAGCAGGGACTCCCAACTGGGAATGGCTGCAGAAGCCAACGGCAGGTTCTGCTGGAGTGCCAAGTGTTGGCATGCACACAAGTTCTCCTTGTGAAAGCAAGTGGACCCAAAGCAAACAGGTCCATTGGAACATCCAGCCCAAGTCTTCCTGTTTGTATTCCCACCTGCCAGAGCTTCAGCTCTGAAGGTAGCTACCCTGACCATAAGACTGATGAAAAAGCCTTCTCTCCCCTTTCTTTTCAAACACAAGGCAGCTGAACTTCTCACCACATTTGTCCATCTGATCGAACACATGTGAAAACGAAATGGTGTCACCCAAACTGCAGAGTCATGAAATCCAGACTGATGCCTTCAGAAAAGCTGTCACCCTGTCCCCTGAGGCATCATCATTCTCTTCAGCATCTACACGAGACTCTGCAACAGCAGCATGGCCATAACTACGTATTTTCATCAGGAATTAGAGCTGGTCCTTCAGCAGCAGGTACATGGGGGTGTCTTGTGAGGCTTCCAGCCTCTTCTGGGGGACCCAAAAACATTTCTATCAGAGCTGGTCCCAGCTGCGCATCTCCAGCCTGGGTCAGGTCTTTAAAATCTGATCACCACATCCTAAGACAGCAACCAAGACTCTACCTCACTGAGCTACTGCATCTCATGAGAAATGCAAGTGTCCTCTGGGTTGAGACAGGCCTTTGGGTTCACAAAGATCCTGTAAGCAGTGACTGAGCATCACCTGAAAGAAACATCCATATTTCATCAAATTAAAGGATGAAAAAGCAGAACGTATCAGCAGTTTTTCTAAACTCTGAGGATCAAGAGGCCAAACCCTCACCTGAAGCAGGTACGTTCAAGGAAGAGCTTCAAGAGGCTGGGTTTAGTTTCCATTTCCAGAAGTTTCCTTTGGTATTTACTAGTAGGATACATAGCTCTTGTTTAGGACCAAAAGCAGCAAGAATACAAATTTTCCTTGACTTCAGCTATTTATGCCAAATATTCATTGACTATTATGATGCAGACCATATACTTTAGTATCAGCTCTTGCTGTTTTAGCAGGGGTTTGTTTCCCTCTTTTCCTGACTCAAGCAGCAACATTTTGCTCATGGAAACTACATGGTAACTGCTGTCAGAGCAACTATTGAAGGAAGCTGGGATCAGATGGTTCCTACAAGAGATGTTTTCATACCACTACTGAAACAGCATCCTGCGAATTCCTTCTTACTTAGCAAAGAGAAATGGGAGAACAGAGAAGCAGGCATATGATGAGGATGCCAAAAAGTCTCCATGAACTGCTTTAGAGCTTAGAGCAGTGCCAGCACGCTTGCAGTGATCACTGATGCACAGTCCTACCGAAGGTGTCCTTCACTGGAAGTCTGAACCCCATCTAAATGCTGTGATAAACCAGCAACTCTCAATTACTGTGGAATTAATCTTATATGAAAGAAGTCAAGAGAAAATAACAGGAAGCTGGGAACAACTGTTCTGTGGAATAGGACTGTGAGAGGTTAAGAGATGTGGGACGCAGTGAGAGGCCTCTATACTACTCAGTTTTCACTTAACAGAAACCCCCTGAGTGCTTCTGAATCTCTCCTTTTCCACATAAAAGAAGTATTTATTGATATAATAAAAGACTGATGACAAGTTGGTGGAAACATCTGGAACAGAATGCTGGAAAGTACACTTTGAGGGGTGGGAGTCAGTTGCTCTGTCACTGCTGTACAAACCATGGTGCTCCTCAAGAGATGGTTGTGAACAGGACTGGAGACAGTGCTGAAGCTGATCAAAAGAGACGGGCTGTCTTTGGGCTGTGCAAGACTGCAGGTCCCATTGCAGAAAGAGAAGAAACAACTGCGAATGCAAGGCAAGGTCAGCCAGGGATGGAGGGATGCAAGCAGGAGGCACAGAAGGTCCTCTGCCATTTGAAAGTCAGCTTAGGGACTGGTAGAGGTTCATGCAACAAAAGGAGACACTGCATTAAAACTGCCCTGACCCCATCTCGTTTGCTCTACCTTTTGCCAACGGAGCGTGAACACTGGACCTGACGGTTGTGTAGATAAGCCTCTAGTCATGCCCAGTATCCTTACACAGCCTTTACTCCATGGAGCAATCCTTGTCAGATTTCCTACCAAAGAACAACCTGCAGGGTTATGTCAGCCTGTGGCACACCGGTTCTACGTGACAGATTTCTTGTAGTGCTCTTGTTCACAACCCTCTTTCTTTTACTTCTCTGTCAAAGGAATAACTGATAAACCCTTCAAGAGGAACTAGAGTCCTTTAAAGCAACACTCGTTGAAAGCTGGACACTGTGTGCAATACTCAGCAAAAAAATAACAGAAAATAAAAAACAAAACAAAATTTGAGCAAAACAAAATCAAATTTAATGTTCTTAAATGCAAAAGTAAAAACAAACAAAAAACACAAAAAAGCAAAAAGAAAATTAACAGAAACAGAACAACTCAAAGTTTCAAGGCAGTCTGCAGAAAACTTGGGGGATTAATCTTTAAATCTACAAATCAAAGGGGGTTTTCTTTTGTTAATATCTAACTTGCGAGTAGGTAAGTACTTTTCTGCTGAGTGTTCAATAAAGCTAGTTGTCAAAACAAAAAACTATTAAAATAGAAAAATCTAGCACTCATTAGAAGGGATGCGAGAAATACAATGCTCAAATGTTTATAACTGTTACTGTTTTTTCCTTTACAAAATAGAACTACCAAAGAAATTCAAACTATAATGATCATTGAAAATGAGTAAGTATCTTGCTGCATTATAATGTACCAGTAAGTAGTGCACCATGCATTAAGTATTTGGACAGAAGAGACTGAGGTTGATCAAGTAGCAACGTAAGGTTCGCACTCTCTTTTTGGAGTTTCATTTTGACTCTGAAATCTTCCCGGAGTTTCTTGGAAACTCTTTGGTCCATTCCTATTAGAAAGTGGATTTTACAAGTAAAATGTTTCTAAAACCTTTGAATTGGACAGCTTGGCCACTGCTCAATGTGCAACTTACCTCCTCAATGGTGTTAAAAGTTATGCTGGCATGCTACTACTTACAAGACCTTGACTTAAAAAGCCTAATCCTCAACTACATAACGTAGTAAATGAATATTAATTGAGCAAACAACTGTCAACTAAAACATTAGTATTTCTCAACTTTTCTTCCATACTACTGAGTCAGGGGTAGAGAAGAAGGTCACAGGGAAAGGGTGGGAGAAACAGCAACATAAAAACCCCAAGAAAATTAATTCGGTCAGCCTGATATTTTGCAGAAAATTCCAGTTTTCGCAGACAAAATTCAATGGAACAAATGTTAGTCTCATAAGTGAAAGCATGCTTCAATTTTACCACCATCCAGAGGGTCTTGTTAATGCAATCAACTTCAGATTTCAGGGGTTTTTTTGAAACATGTTTGTAAATGAAATAACTTAAAAGGAACTTAAAATTGGTCTGACATTGTGGGATTTCAAACATTTGAACATGTCAGTTGCATCCCAGAATATAAAACCTTTTTCACTTCTCATTTAGACTAAGACAAACACTTGTGAAAGTTGGCGCAAAATGAGTTTTACACTAACAAAAAAAAAGAAAAAACCAAAAAAAAAGAAGAAGGTTTCAACTTCTGTCACTCACTTAATCTATTCCATACAAAAAGCACGAGCAAGTTATTTGTGGGACTTGTTGGTTTTGAAGGAAACCTGTAAGATTTTGTCCCCCAGGCGGTAGCCATTAAGACTTGCTATGGCCATTGCAGCTTCTTCATAGTTTGTCATGGTCACAAAACCAAAACCTTTGCACTTGTTGGTGTTGAAATCTCGAATAACTTTCACATTGGTAACCGCACCAAAGGGGCCAAACATCTGCCAGAGGATTCCCTCATCAGCATCTTGACCAAGGTTGTAGATGAAGATACACCAGCCAGAAGATGCGTTTCCTGGAACATTTACACCAGAAAGCCCACTCATGTGATCTACACCCATAGGAGAGAACCTAGCAAATAAAAAGCACAATATTTCATGTAAAAGTTCAATTCAATTCAGCAAATTCACTCGAATGGGAAGCAACTGAGCATCAATATTCTCTACATGGACATCAAAACCGCCAGAAAGAAACGCTTCCCCCATTCAAATTGACAATCAAAATTGACAGCTGCCAGGAAAAAAAAAATAAAAATGAATCAATGTTAAGTATTCCAACTAGCTTGTTAATAGGGAATTATCCTTAGGAATACAGAGGCAACAGAAAAGTTGCAAGGCAAGATTAGGTGCTCGCTTTCACAGGGTACCTGAAACTCAGCCAGGCTGTGAAGAGCACTCCATGGCATCGGTGCAGAGCTGCTTGAGTGCAGGTATCAGGCAACACCTCCCCAGAGGTCCCAGCCTGCTTCAATCCACCCACCACTTACTTCCCTCAAGGAGTTTGCATCCCATCACCCTCCTTTTCTCACCTCTAAAATACGCTGGGAAGTCATAAGACAAAGGGGTTTGTGGGGTTTGCTGGGGCAGGGCAGGGATTCTTTGGGTTTAGGAGTAGAGATTGTGTGTTTCTCGAATTAAATTTCTTATTTTTATGGAACAGAAGCAAACACCCCCATACAAGCAGGTTACTCAATCAGCCCCAGCTACTAGGCAGCTAAGGAAATATTAGTACTTCCCCAGCCAACTCTCGGTGGCTGTGATGTCCCACATTCCAAGCTACAGAATTAATATCTCTGGTTTTTAATCCTGAATACACAGTTCTGGAGATATTCTAACTGCAGGAGCTTCTAAACATCAAACCAGCAAACCACATTGAAGTCACATAGTTTTACAATTGCAGGATGTATGTATGGTTGTCTTAGTAATTTTACACCAACTTCATCCTAGGAAAACTTCCCTGGCTTTACTGAAGTGGGTTTTAAGTCACCAAAAAACCCTTCCTAAACCTGCCTTGTACCCCATAAGTATTTATGCGTAACAAATAGCAAAACCCCTCCTCCTTTTTATATCTTGCTTTGTATTATTTTCTTTTCTCCTATAACCCGTATCTCTAACTCCCCTTTATTCTATTTCTGGTCTCCACCCTAGTAATTCAAAGCTTCGGAGTATTTTAAGGCAGTATTATGGCTGCAAGCCAAGCACTCAAAAGGTCAGGAAATGTGAAAGTTAAGGTTAAAACCTCAATTTTATGAAACTGAGCTTATGTATTATTTAAAAAATGTGAGGACATGTGATTGTAGAAATATAATTATACTATACCAGGGGTTCCCAAACTGTGGTGTACCACTGGTGATATGCAAACCACTTAAAAGTGGTACACGTGCTGCTCTCTGCCAAGAACATGGGGGTGGCAGTTCCTGATTCTCTGCTGACCTGGAGGAAACAGGGAATGGATGTCTCGGCAGTGAACGCTGCATTAAGTGCCAAACACTTCCCCACTGACTTTTTCTTGCCCTGTACCGAGAGGAGCTGCTGCTGTCTTTAGACAGGAGGGCTCAAGACAGTGTGCATCAGAAGGAAGGGAAGCAGAGCTGCAGCAGCCCACCCATGCCCACAGGGAAGTCGTGCTCAGTGTGGCACTTTGGTTGATGCACTCATACAAGAGAACCACGCAGTCACCATCTCCCCTGCCCCAGGCTGTCTGGTACTCAAAGACAGCTCATTTCCTTGGACACCTGAGCTATGAGATGCTCCTATACCAGAGCAGGGGGAGTCTCAGTGGTGCAGACCCCTTCCCAACCCGGCTCAGTCAGGCTGCGGCCCCGCTGGCTACCTGCTGCTGGTGTTTCTAAGCCCAGTGTGGCCACACCTGAGCTCAAGCTGCACATACTCACTGATGCTCACACTGCTGGCCAGCCTCAAGGAAATCCAAGTTTGGGAATCCTTGTACTACAGTCAGAATTGAAGAAGCAGTTAAGAGTATCAGCAGGTGAATGACACACGGTAATCCACGTGATCTGATGAGTGGGTGACTACTGCTTAGTTTGCTTTCACAGGAAACTGTTTCTGTGTTTGCACGCTTTATACGCTTACTTTTTTGAACAGACACCTTCAGCTTTGTAGCTTGCTCCCATTTGAGAAATGAGAGGGTAGGATGTAGTTCCCTTAATATCTGGGATGTTTTTGTCTCAACAGATCACCAGCCTTGGGTTCCTGCTTCCACGTGTGGGGAGCAGAAAATCACTAAGCTCAGAATTGCACAATGTTGGTTCCAGCAGTCAGTGTAGCTCTGAACCTGCTCCCTGTAAAGCCTCAGGCTCTACCCACAAGCCCAGATCAACAGAACATCAAGGACTGGAACCACCTGCAGAAGAGCAGCAGGATAACAACGAATCTGAATGCACACTACAGGAAAAGTAATTTCATAGCACAGAGCTCTGGTGAAGGGAAAAGGCCAGGACTCTGAGGGCCTTTGGCCAGCTTTCTCCAGCTTTAGGAGCCAAACTCCTTCATTTCAGAGTTCAATACCTACAGAACTGCTATTTTGTTTAAACTCTCGCCCCCAGTGGTCCCTCTCTCCTCCAAACTCAAACCCACACCACAGTGTCATTCCTTTGGGATGGAAGCAGAGAGCATTTCAGACTGTGCCTCAGGCCAGGCCAGCACTTTGGTGGGATGAGGCATTAAGACCAGTTCCTGATGTGAGCCACAAATACCATAGGAACTACAAAGGATTAACAGAACATTAAACAAAGGGTCTGAGTGATATCTGTAGGAAATTAATAATTATAAATTAGAGATACCAATGGCTTAATCCTGGATTTACAGGGATTAGGATGGAACGAGATGAAGTGTAATCAAAATGTCAGCATAAGAATTCAACTTCTAAGCAGCAGAGCCCACAACTCTAATTTATACAGACTGTGAGCTCTTTGGAAGCAGCTTATCCTTCCATCATATTTTGTTCACTACACAAAACCAAGACTCAGTCCAAACTAAGGTTCCTAAGGTTTACCACAGTTTGACCTTCAGCATCCTTTATGGAACAGTCACTAGAAGAACTTGCTGTTCACACCAAAGATGGGAAGTAAAATAAGAAGAGCCTGTGGGATGGTGCCTGTGTGTACTCGTAAGAACATGGCTGCTGCTCTACTACTCCCTCTGCCAATCTGTAGTACCTCAAAAACTTGAGCTTTCTTTCAATCAGCAAGCAGAAGGTGGCCAAAATGCGTTGACAAATGAGCACTATGGTCAGGCGACTCAAGTGAGCAGTTACCACAGATCAGGGATGGAACAGAGACAGAAGGTCTCTCTCATCTCCACTTGTGAGAACCCATGCCTGTAGAAATGTAGGAAATGCACACAAATAACATTAATGCTGCTCTTACAGACATCATAAATGAACTGGGCATTAAAATTTAGTTTCTCCTGCAAGTATTAACACATGAATCATTTTTACTGTTTGAGTGATGAGGACAGAATTAAGGTTATTTGGTACCTTATTTATGGATGTGAATGTTATTTGTACTGCTTACTCTGATGCCTCTTAAAGCTGTTGTAAATTTTAAGTGGAAGAAGGATGATGAAAATGCCTGATTACATTAAGAATGAAAACATGAGACATAAAGCCTCAAGATCTTACCAGCACCAGGACACAACAAAGCCCTGGCTGATGCAAGGCACAGTTCACCTAACTGCAACAACACAGAATTGCATTCCTTGCTTAATCTGGGTGCAGAAATCTGGATGAATGCTTCAGGGAAATGAGATTTGAGGAGCTGCCTGCATTCAACTTGCCTGGGCCACAGTCACAACCAATGACCGAGGCTGACAGGGACCTCTGGAAATCTCTAGAACACCTCTCTGCTCCAAGCAGAAGCAACTCAAGCAGGCTGCTGAAGTCTGTTCCAGCCAGGTTTTGAGCATCTCCAAGAATGGACACTCCACAGTCTCTTTGGGCAACCTGTTCAATCAGCCTGAGTGGAAAACAACAGATGACGATGATTCTTATTGGAGACACATCACACTGAGCTGTTCTTAAAATGCTAAAGCATTACAGGAAGGTCACTGGAACAACAGTGCTACAAAAAGCTATTTGAGTTTTGAGTCCAGTTTTACTGAGCTAACTGGAGGAGAAAAAGAAAGAAAAGTAAATTCTCCACAGAGAAACACCACCCTAAGAAACACGAATACATAACAAAGCCAAGACAATAAGTATATGTAATGCATTTTCCAGTGCACTGTCCAACTATCACTACCCTCCTTTAAGCAACTAAAGCAATTCAAATTCAAGCAGTTCATATTCCAACCAGTTCTCAAAGGCAAAACACACCATACCTCCCACAGCCCTGGGAGCAGGCAGGGTGTTGTAATTACTCAATGATCTTATCGAACTTCTGAGGACTCAAGGACAGAACACTGCCCAGCTCAAGACGTAGGCAGAAATCCTACTGCATCTCTCCATCAGGAATAAGGTTTTCCTATTTTACTATGACACCCCCCTGCTGGAACCAATGGGTCAGAGCTTGAATTAAGCTGCAACTTACATCAGTATTCACCTAGATGGACTACAGCCTGGGGATCTGTTGAGACAAGCACCTAACAACACCCATCTGGAATCTGCTGCTTCCTGTATCTCACTATACACTCAATTGCAGAAACAGCCACCGTAGGGTTTGTCCCTTGATATAATTAACTTAAATATGAATTTTACAAGTAAGATTTTTACTTTCATCATACTTTAATTCAACAGTTTTATTTACAGAACACTGCAGGACACAGAGTGCACTCCGTATTCATTCACACACAATGAGATCACTGCAGAGCTTCCCAGACGGACACGGGAATAGCAGCACAGCCTTAAATGCATTATTCTTCCTAACCTACCTGAATCTTTGCGCCTGGTGATGCACCGGCCCTCCGAACCTTCTAGCTGGTGAATGACACAGCTGGGATAACAGAGCCACATTTTTGTTCTGGTTAGGATTGGCTGCAAACTTCACTGTAATGGGTTCGGAGGAACCTGGGGGTTTGTGACCATTGAAATTTGTAATTGCCTCTTCTGCTTCTGACCTTTTGTCAAACCGGATAAATGCGACCCCTCTGGACAAACCTTTTAACCAAACCAATAAAAAAAAAACAATAAATAAATCAAAGGGAAGTTCAGAATAAACTCAAAATAACTCTGAAAGCAAAAGAAAACCAAAACCGTTAAGTATTTCTGTGGGCATGGCTTGCAAGTTCTCTACAGTTACTGATGGTTCTTCAGCAGCTGGAGAATAAAGTACAAAATTAAGGAACAAAAGACAAATGAATACATTTGCTCAAGGCCAGGTTGGACACAGGCGCTTGGAGCAAGCTGCTCTAGTGGAAGGTGTCCCTGCCCATGGCAGGGGTTGGAGCTGGAAGAGCTTTAAGGTCCTTTCCATCCAACCCAAGTCTGGGTTTCTATGATCTGCCCCACCATTGAATGGAACAGAACACCAGCATCACCCAGAAGTCAGCAAGGACTATCCCAGAGCCCAGCATACTGGTACTTCCTCTCTCAGCTTCCATGTTGCTCATCTTAGTGGTGCTCACTTGGATCTACCACAGCCTTCATTTAAAATACAAGTGTTGTAGAAAGCACTTTTTCAAACAGATTAATTCTCCGAAGCTGGAGATCAGCCTCTGCTGAGCAGCTATGTCTGAAAGCACAACAGGACACAGTTTCTCCTAACGGACTAGATCAAGATATGAAATGCAGGTTTTCAAGCCAATGCTTGGCTACAGTCTGAAGGGAAACGAAGCCTAGGCTAGGCTTCCATTCAACTTTATATCGTAAACAGAATCCATTCTTCAAACAATAGATTATTAAGGTTATTTAAAAGCAAGCATCATATTCTGAGCTGACATTGATACAGACAGCATCATGCCTCAGCACACTTGATGAAAACAGTATTATTCCTGGAGGGATTTTAATTGTATGACTTCTGCCATCTCATTTTATAGCTCTGTCAGACAGATGCAAGTGATCCCGACTCCACTGGCAGCCAGAGAAGGAGGATTCCTTTCTAATGTGTTTTCTGTGCTCTAAAAGTCTTTTTCAGCTGTCATCTAGATAGGCAGTTCTAGAGACAGAGCCATAGAGATATCGAAGCTGAGTGCTCTCCAGGAAAGGATTTTCCTCATAGAGTACAGGCTGAAATAATTAGATAAGAAATTAAAACTCTCTGAAAACACACTATAACATGGAGTCAGGATTATCATTACAAAGGAAATCCTTAACTTTGGTCTCTCCTGAGCCAAGTGCTTAACTAAGCAACTGCTCCCTTCTCTTTCTCATGATATTTAACACACAAAACCCATGCAGCAAGTTCAAGAGGGAAGGACTAAGTGTATGGCTGGCAGTAACCACAGAGGGCTGTGGGACACCTCAGATGTTTGAGATTGTCTGAGTGAGTTCCAGGTTGGTAAAAGAGACAAAACACATTGCTTTGCTTCTTAATATAGAACTATGGCCTGGAATTTACCTGTGGGTAATAGTTGTGTATGTGTGAAGTAAAGGTAACGTTAGTACTCCAGATTAGAGACACTGCCCAGAAGTACAGTGCACTGCAGTAACAGCAAGAGAGTAGATCTGGCAAATCAGTCTGGTAAAACTGACAATAAGGGCATGAAATATGGTATGATTTAGATTATAAACTAGTAGAAATCTTTCTGTGCTTTAAAAACACCACTGGAAAAGGATACCCCGTGAAAACAATATCAATGCTTGACATCAGATGTCATGGTAAGTTTGTAGAAGTCTAATTTAGTTTAGGATCTGCCAGAAAACGTGCTATACACAACAAGTCATGCAACAGAACTCACCTGTAGTTTGATCCACAAGCACACGGGAGTTGATGATGCGGCCAAAACGTGAAAACATATCTTCTACATCTTTCTGTGTCATTGACCGTGGTAGCCCACTGATATATAAATTAGCATCCTTGATAACTTCAGAACTTGGACGAGCATAGGAAACCTTCGAAAAGGAAAAAAAGAAGGTTGTTCAGGAAAACATAACTCTTAGGCAGAAGCTCTTCCCTGTGAGGATGCTGAGGCACTGGCACAGGGTGCCCAGAGAAGCTATGGCTGCCCCATCCCTGGCAGTGTTCAAGGCCAGGTTGGAC
>JAVHNF010091697.1:1828-18510 GCA_034783455.1 Micropsitta finschii
CTTATTCAGTATGCACACAGCAGTGGACACGATAAACCCTGCATCTGGGGGAAGCAGAACATCCATGAAGGTAAAAAAACAGTACCACCTAAGAGACAGTAAAATAAACCAACTGCTACACTAAATACTTCATAGCTTTTAGCACCCTCTAGTGACAAAACATCCTAGAGATGGTAACATTCCTGCGTTGCCACAGGAACAGAGAAGCATGCACTTAGCCTGTGCTGCAATTGACTGCCATTCTTTTTATAATGCAAGTTTTCTATAGTGAAATGTGACAAGTTATGCTCTTTAATCCAGATGTGCAATTACAACTACCAGGCAAAGTAAAACCCCCCTACCAATCTAAGCTTTCATTTTATGTACTGTTCAGAACAGCTAAAGTAGAAGGCTTTCCTAGACATTGCCATCCTTAATTTGGAAGTTAGTACATTTCACAAAGGAACACCTGGAATAACTGTTGCCAGTGTTTTTCAGTCGTTTTCACCATGTTATTATTGCAGAATACAATTTAATTACTAAGTGATGTACTTCAAATACCTCAGTAAAGAGATGAGACATGATTTCAGGCATACTCCAATGTAAAAGACCCCTCACATGCTAGATGCAGAATTGGGTATCAACAGCCTTCTACGGCAACATTTCTGCACTGAAGCAGCACAGTATAGAAGCTTTTACCCTTCCAAAGTACTTCATTCCAAAATTGCTTCAAACTCTGAACAGAGCTCACCAATTTTGCAGACTCTGCTGATTCTAAAGGTAGATTTCTGTATTAGGCTGGAGTAAGCAAGCACTCCATTGCTACCTACAGCAGTTAAAACACTATTCTCTGCTGGCTGTCCCTAGTTTCTGCTAGATGCTACGCCCTGTTCATTGCCAGCTCAATCTACTGGAGAGCATTCTTCAAAACCATTAAACTACAAAAGTTTGTATGTTAATCTAGAGGAAAGGTTACAAATAGTTCAGAGATAAAGTTGTCACAGTACCCTTTGATTAGCCCTCGTGATCAACACTGAATATGTTTATTTAGCATGCTCTAAAAATCATCCCAGATTACCCTTATACAAACACGACAGGTGGCTTGTTTGGGGGAGGGGGGGGTGTGTTTGTTCACTTACCTCAGGACTGCCAAGGCCACCACTAAACCGTATCACTAAGGACCTCATCTACATGGTTTCTGAACACTTCCAGGGATGGTGATTCCACCACTTCCCTGGGCAGCCTGTTCCAAACATACAAAACTACTCCAACTGAAGCATGCAACATGTTTCAAAAGCACTAACACTATTTAAGCCCTACTTGGAAAAAGGAAGTGCCTACTAAAAGTGGAAGAGGGAATCTTGTATATACCCATCACTTCTGCTGCACCACCAGAGGCAGAGCATTTCAGTACTGCAGATGAAATATCCGGGCTCTAAACTCTGCTGTAATACAATGTTAGAGCCAGTACAGTTCATCCTAAATCCTGATCACCTTGGCAACACAGACTATACTCACGAACAGTCCCTAGAAGTCCATTCAACCATCAGGGATTTTGCTTATGCACTCCATCCCACCAAGGAGGTGTGGGAGCCAAGAGCATAGGATTTGATCCCGTTCATGGGGAAACAACCTCTAACCACAGGATATCCGTTAAAGAAAAAAGTAATCTTAACACCAATTATTAGACAGAAGAACAAATTCATCATATCTGAGAAGAGTTTTGAAGGATACTTACTTTATTTACTAGTTCTCACGCATCCCAAGTACTTAAGGCACACCAGTTTTAACAAACACCAGTTTTCAAAAAGCAGATGCTCTTTAATGGGGGAGATTTTACCTTTCGAGCCTGTTCCTCAGCTCGTTCTTTCTTGATTTTTTCCAGTTCAGCCAGAAGAGCTGCAGTGTCATCATCATCGCTGTCCTCCAACTCCTCATCTTCATCATCTTCCTAACAACAATAAATGGGAACAAGAAGCTGCTTGTTCATTTCATTAAATAGAAATAGCCTCAGTCTGCCCATCTAAGGCTGCAATTTGTTAATGGCTGATTTCTGAAGTACTTGGGTGCTTGTAGCAGCAGCAAACACAATGCAAATGGTTTATTCGCTCTTGTACAGCAAAGTCAAGACAAAAACATGTTTGTGCTTTTTGGGCGACTGCAGTTAAAGTTTTTATAATTCAAATATTAAGTAGCTAATAGATTCTAGAGCATGGCTGTTCCAAATTACTCTCCAATCATTGTAAGTCATTATAACAGTGCGCCTGAATACCCTGTCCAATATTGCTGGGACCAAAAATAAAGAGGATCAAAAAACCCTTGTGCTGTCAAATTTCAGACCTAATTTCTAGACATCAGCATGAGGAGAGAAGCCAGGAGCACGAATCCACTGCCCATGCAGACAGACAGTGTGTCTCAACAGTTCTACCTCTGGGGAATTCTAACTAACCCAGTAGTTGACTGAAGTGTAAAAAGTCTCCTATTCCCCATACTTCAAGTGGTATTTTCAGTTCCCTAATTTTTGTGTCCTTTCCAAGAATACCACTAGACTATGGACCAGAATCCTACAAACCACTCTGGACTTCCACCAAAGTAAAGTAAACCTACAACAAAGATCTGCTGGAATCTGTCTTAAATCTTTAGCAAACTTAAAAATACATTTCTATTAACAGCAAATCCTGAATGCAAGACAATAAAAAAGGAAAGAAAACAGAAAAAAGATACATACATCAGTTAGGGGATCATCTGCATCAAGATTTGCTGCTGGAATCTGGTCTAGCCGAGGCTTCTTAGACACAGAAGATGATGATGTTGTGTGTTCTATGGCATAAGATTTAAAAAACAACAAAAAATTACTAAATCACTTCATTTAACAGAACCAAATGTCGGAAAGCAAAAATCTTCACAGACTGTCTTGCTTTAGAGATACAAGCTTAGACTTACTTCTTCCTCACTTCTTAATCTTAACACCATGCCCAATTCCTCCCCGCCTCTGCTCAAGGGAAGCAGAAACATCCCCAAACTTCCATCTAGGCCTACAAAAGTTTTCTGAAGTTATTACTTCACAAAGAAAGAACAGCAGAAGAAAACCCTGTGCAGAAATATCCTTATTCTATATATCCAATTGGAAGGTTCCCATTGAGCATTACTGTTGGCTAGTATGGCCCAAACCACATCTGCTTTCACCTGTGAATTTGAAAGCCCCACAATACTGCCACACCTAAACCTGAAGTATGTAAATTCTGTCAAGCTTAATACTAAAAACGAGTATTTATCAAAACAAACCCCTCAGGTTTTCATTTTAATTATCACTTCACTTTATCTGAACAGAATTCTGTACTTCAAAAACCGATTCATTGTTACACTAGCGCTGTAACACTAGAAGATGAGTCATTCCCCCTCTCCTTCCTGTCTCACTTGTCCAAGCACAGAAAAGAATCCTCTATTAGCTGTTCAAACTTGTTGCCAATTCATTACACTCGCACTGTATCAGCTGGCCTGCAGGATGGCCTGTGCTCTCCTGCTGCTGGCCTGGACTTCTGACAGCATGAAG
The DNA here is from genome assembly GCA_034783455.1 of Micropsitta finschii. Classification (NCBI taxonomy): domain Eukaryota; kingdom Metazoa; phylum Chordata; class Aves; order Psittaciformes; family Psittacidae; genus Micropsitta; species Micropsitta finschii. Next base: position 5,361 of record JAVHNF010091697.1, read on the forward strand.
CCAGCAGGAAAGCCAGCGGACATTCCCTTGCAGGTCAGCAGGTCTGAACTATCAGACCAATACCCCAAATTCTACTCTCATGACATGCTGTCTGCAACCTGCAAACTTCTTACCAAGTTTTGTGGAAGAGCAATGCCACAAAAAGATATTAGGATATTTGTTTCTTTGTTTTTACCTCTAGTTTGCCTGTCTCTGTTCTTCTCTCTTGCTGCAACACGTTCTCTCTCCTCCAGCTCCCTTCTGAAATCCCGGTTACGCACCTCCTCAGGAGCATCCTGAGTGGCTTGTCTACAACAACATGAGAGGGGAGAAAAAAGTTGACAGTTGACAGTCAATCGCTCCCAGTTGACAGGCTGCAGCTGGGAGCGATTTTTTCATAGAGGCCAATAAATCCTTGGGTGAACAGGTATGTACAGAGAGTAAGAACTAGGTACAATGCAGACATGTTTGTTTATTCTCTCTTTATCAGACTTCATTTCTGTATGCATTACACACAGAGACATGCCGTGCCACACACACATGATGCTTCCAGTGGCTCTCAAATTAAAAGACCCTACATAAATTCCTACAAAAGCAGGATGACTACATCTACCTTTTGTAGCTACGGCTAAATCTTCTATTCCCCAGCAGTCCAAAACCAGTGTCCTAGCAGACATCCATGAGAATCATGGTCAGCTTCCCTCACTGTTTTACCAAAGTTGCTGCTGCAAACCCAGTCTCTAAAGCTTATGGATAAGACCAAGACTAGAACATACTTTTCATAAACTTTTCCCCTCTGAGAGACAGATAATCTCCTATGACCATTAAAATCAAGAGTTGGGAGAACAGGCAAAACACTATCTTTGGTGAAACATAGTGCGAATACTTGTTTCTCCCCCTTTTCTATTATAAACACTGGCCAAAAGCACCAGACTATATATTTGAGTACACCTAGAGAGCACTGAATTTTCTGTGGAAATCTTGAAAAGAACTAAAGAATAAAAACAAGCAGCAATTCCTTTCACCTTTCTGTGAACCCAGTGCTGGAAATAAGAGTGCCTGGAAGAAACACAGGCATGAGCCATTATAAATAAATAGTGCGCACAGCCTGTCTTTATGATTAAGTACTTAATTTGCTTCTGTAATTAAAAACCTGGACCTGGAATCCCTGATATAGCTGAAAAATCTCCCCAAACGCTGAACTTAAGTGGAACTAAAACACAACTTCTCTTGCAATAATGCAGTCCTGGCAATTTAACAAAGACAACTTTGTATGAGGTATTTGGGAGAAAGACCAGAAGACACTTAATGGCCCCTCCATCTCCCTCATACACAGGGAGATACTTGTTAAAACATACATTGTATATTCCTGTACATGTTTGTCCCCACACACTTCATTCAAACAACAGAGCCATGCCCCAACCCCACTTTTGTTTAAAGAAACAAATCCACAGCAATGTTTCCCATAACAACAAAATACATGCGACAGCACTTTTTGTGCTGCTGATTTTGGTATTCTCCAAAACATTCCAACTCCCTTATCCATACATGTTCCTAAAAACCAAATGGACAGGAGGGAGGAGGTGAAAGGGTAAATACCTGGACAAAAAGTGCAAACATAAAACCTCTGCAGTAATTTCACTGACAAGAGTAGCATCAGTTAGATAAAAAGAACATTCTTAGGCTGACACAATTTAAATTCTAGGCATCGTCTCACACTGACTCCAGTTTTCACTTAATATTTCAAAAGGATAACAAAGATTTCGAAGAGAGGAAAATATTCCTAGTATCCCATTATTTTTCTCACTGATTAAATCCATTTCCTCTCCCAGCACCTGCAGTGCTTAACATCAGCTCTTCAACATGTGCTATTGCCCAAGTGTTATTCCATGATTTCCCTGTCTCCTCCTAATGCTCTTCCCAAGTGGTCCATGCCAAATACATGATGTGGCTTTACCCTACTTTAAAGACATGCTCAGCTTTGCTCCTCTTATCCCATCCTGCTCTGCACTGAGCCCTCTGTGGTTCAGTCCCAATGACAACTTTCTTTCTACTCCACTGCCCAAAATGCTCGGTGTCCAAAACTCACCTTCTTCCAACATCATGTCCATAAGCAGTAATAAATACCACTAAAATTAAACCTCTCCTAAATCTCCTTCTAAGACTTACACTTTCAGTCTACTCACTCAACACTGCCACACAGTCTCCAGTGTCTGTTCAAGCACATCAACATTGATTGTGAAAATTCCCAGCCTGTTTTGCTGTAAGACTAAAAAACCCAATACTAACCTGTATTTGATTTTAGTATGAGAAGGAAGGTCTCTGCTGGAATACTGTTTGGATAGCTGACTTAAGTCTCCTTCACCTTTTCCTCTTCCTCCTCTTGCGGGTTCAAATGTTGGCCTCGCTGCTGTCGTCATTTTAACTATTACGGAATGAAGGGATAAAACCAGGTGTTACTACAACATACAGCAAAAGACTTTCCCTGGGAGCTACCCTGTTCCTAGAACTACTGAAGTAATGACAAGTCGCACTACAGAATACTAGCTATCTCTTGGCTCACGATCCTTGAAATGTAAGGAGCTTTTTATTGATAGAATTGACAGAATCTATGCAGATTTTCCAAGTAAAGTATTTCCCAACATGCTTGAAAGATGATACACAGACTCTAATATGGCTATGAAGCTATGTCTGCAAAGTAAACAGATCTGTGCAGGAGCTGGTGTCCTATCCTTAAGACAGCAGTACAGTCTTGTAACTAAACTCTTTCCCCTCCTGAAATATGACGGCCAAAAATAACAGGCTCCTGGGAATGACTTCTTATTATTCCCCAAACCATATCTAGGTATCATAATAAGAAACACAGGCTGACATACAGCACAGCATGCCAAGGATGGTGTTGATAACTAAATACTGATGTAGATCATGCAACTTGAACGCTCCAGCCCTTCTCATGCCCCTGTTCAGCTCTGCAGTTCCTGGCACAGCACTCTCACTAGTGCTGCAGCACAGTCCTTCAGGAGCAACCTGCACAGAGCTCCGGCTGGCTAGCAAAACCTTCTGCAGGGCTGGTGTCAATGTCTCCCTGGTAGCACAAAGCTTTACCCTTTGGTAAGCCAAGTGCAATTAAAAAAGCTCAGACAAACACAGAAGTTTTCACCAGCTCCCACACAGAACCTGCAAGAACTCACATACCACCAGCACGTCCTAAAAAATTCACTATCCAAAATCATTACTATCAATTCTTGCGTGGCTAAGGACTGAAACAGACTCCATCAGCCTCAGCCACACAGACAGCCCATCAGCATGCACTGCGTTCAGTGCTGCACACAGGAGCTGGGGACCCTGCAATCCCAAACCACTGTGCCAAGAACCACAGAATCAACTAGGCTGGAAAAGACCTTTAAGATCATCAAGTCCAACCATTACCTCAGGACTACCAAGACCACCACTAAACCATGTCACTGAGGGCCTCAGTTTTAAGGTGTTTAAGATTTTAAGATGAGGGTTTTAAGATGTTTAACCAATGCCAAAAAACCCAACATGATGAACCAGTGCCATCTGAAATCTACTATCTGAAACTATGCTCATTCCTGCTTCACCAAGACACACACATCCAGCAGCCAGACTGAAGATAAGACACAAAAGAGACACATCTGCAGATGTATGCATGTATGACAAAAGAACATATTAAAGAATGTTAAAAAGCAAAGAAAACATTCTATTGCTTCAGATGCTTTCGTGATACACAAATAAAAGTTATTAATGCTCTGCTTGCATTGTTGGTTATTTTTTTCACTTTCAGTGAGATCACAAAACATGACTTCAGTGTTAAAATGATAAAATAATTTGCTGCTAAAAATGACATCCCATTGGGCAGAACAGTTACTACCACCGAACTGCTCAGTGAGGCAGTACCCAGCCTTGGCTTACTGACATCTTCCAGTGGCACGGCCCAAATCAGCTAGGGCTCAGCAAGACACTTCAGCTCTGCAGTCCACAATCCAGGAAAGCCACTCTCTCTCAGAATTATCTCTGCTAATTACATGCAACCAGGGGATCCATGAATTCAGGTGAAGAGCAAGATCCAATGTGGCTGCATAACTGCATGAAGCATTAAGAAATCCTCCGAAAACTGTCCCTGCTTTTCTTAAGTCAGTTTGTATTCGGCTCGGCTTTAAAGGACCCAAACTCGACTTGAAACCATTCAGGGACCGTCACACAGCTTCTTGGGTTTCAGAAACGCAGCCCTACAGAATCCTGGATAGGGCTACACTGAGACAGGACCGGTCACGCCGGGGTTAACTCCCGAGAGACAGTGCCCGGGCTCGGCCTGGAGCTGAACTGCTCAAAGCCAAACCCTCCCGACTGCCTTCACGGGCAGCCTGGGCCGAGAGCCAGTGCCCGCCAGCGGCCCTTTCACGCCCTGACCGGCCCCGCCATCCTCCCGGCTCTCCTCAGAAACGCTGCCCCTCGTCCAACCAGGGGCCCTGTCCTGCCTCCGCCCCGCGACCGTGCCGCAGCCCCCCAACACTCCGTGCCCCAAAGCCGCCCTGTTTCCCCTCACGGACCCTGCCCCTCGCCCGCCCGCAGGCTGCCCGGATACTCACACAACAACCTTCTCCCACCTCGCGTTAGCCAGGCCCTACGCCACCACCATTATTCCGCCAAGCACCCACAATGCACCGCGCGGGGAATCAGACAGAACGTGACGGAAGCCGCCGCCGGAGGAGGACTTACCATAGAGAGGGCTGGCAGGACTGCCGCTTGAGGGAGGTGAGCATGTCCGCCATGATGGTTACCGAGGCGGAAGTGGGTGCTGGAGCAGTGGGAGTTTGCTCTTCTTTCTCCTCGTCCTTAGAGAATCACAGACTGGTTTGGGTTGGAAGGGACCTTAAAGCTCATCCAGTCCCAATTTTCTGCCACGGGCAGGGACACCTTCCACTAGACTAGGTCGCTCCAAGCCTCATCCAACCTGGCCTTGAACACTGCCAGGGATGCGGCAGCCACAGCTTCTCTGGGCACCCTGTGCCAATGTCTTATAGGGATGATGGGGAAAGGTAGGAACAATGGAAGACGGAGAAGGGAATACCTCATATTACTAGCAACATGTATTAGCAACGTCAACATAATCCTAGCTGTAACTCACATTCCTTCCTTCCCATCCCCTTAGAAAGAACTTTACAGGGTCTATATTCACTGTTGATTCTGTAAAGAAGCCAAAGCTTGAATGAGCATCACTCAGAGATTAGATTCGCCCTCTTAAGATGCACAGTTCCTTTGTGTTTTATGTTTCTTTTAGACGCACTCTATTATAAACTGAATCCACACGAAGGCATGTGAAGCAAAAGGCTATTTGATGGTTTACAAGTTAACACGGAAACGTTTTCCTGTGCTTCCACCCAGCATGCAGTTTAGGGGAGAGCCCACGAGAGGTCCTCAAAGATGCTGCTATCCAGAGAGCTACAGCAACAGTGTAAATTACACCCTTTGGGTCAACGAGCCAGCAAGGAAAGCACCTGAAAGAAGTGGTATGCAAAGAAACCGGTTATTTTAAGCAACTTGTCATAAATGTTAAGTTTCACTCAGAAGTCAGGTAAACAAGAACAATAATTACCGTGTCCTTTCCCCAGAGCAACTCCTGTCAGTACCCATGTATTCCTGGCACTGCATTCTCTTATCTGCAAGCTTCAGCCTGCACCATGTAAAATGGGTTTATGGTTTCTGTCAGTACAGGCAGTTTAGACCCACAGAAGGGCCTGGTTTTCCAGTGGGAGCTCGAGAATCCAGTACTGGGCTACAGATGACAGCAGCTGAAATCAGTGCCATGTCCTGTGATGGTGGGTGTTATTGTAAACCTGTGGGCTTGAAACCAGGAGGAGCTGTTCTGCTAGTTTGACTGTCCTGGTGCAGCAGAATGCTGTGATCTGCTCAGTAACCTGTTCTGAAGGCAGTGCCTGCTGTTCAGTTGTAATACCAATCTGGCAGAAGGGATCAAGTCTTGATTAAAGACTTCAAGAACTGACGAGAGTTCTCCTGCTCTTGGGTTTGAGTTAATGGCAAGCATTCCCTCTGTGGAGGATTAATTAAAGATGAGAGTCAAAAAACTGGCACAGTTTCTGCTCAGAACAGATACAACGATTCTCCTCAAACCATAGTAAAGGCATGGCTTAATGTCTTTGGCCAGAAGTGTTCCCCACAACCCCAAGGTGCTTCCCTTTACCCCAACTTGTGTGTATCAATGTTCAGTACAAATAGCTGCAGATGTGGTTTGTGCTCAAGGGTTTGGTTTCCTTAGAAGACTTCAGCACTTAAAAAGGACATTGGTGGTACAGAGGTGCCTGAGTCCAGACTTCTGAATATCTGACCTTAGTCTTGCTGCAGAGGAGCCCAGCCTTCACAGGTCCACAACTTCTGGGTTTTAAGACCTCTAAATATGCAGAATTTTGACCAATTTTGAACTTGTCTGGACGTAGTTTAGGACTAGGAAGTTCAGCATCATGCTTTCACCATGGCATAACAGGTATATCTCCCAGCTCAAGTGCTTAGAAAGCTTTCATGCAATAATTATTCGAAGTGCATGTCCAGCACTTGTGGATATCACTGTCAGCCTCTCAGCCCCTCTGGGGCACATCCTATAGCTCTTTTCCAAGCAGGGCTGACCCCGCATGTGGAGAATCATTGCCCCATCAGTCAGGCAGCTCTAGGCTGCTTTGATATTTAGGGATATTCTCCCTGTGATTTTGAAGCTGACTAGTTGAGTGTAAGGGAAGGAATTAAAGATTCATTGAGAAAGAGAGCATGTATGTAGAAGGGAGCACCAGTCAAGTTCAATGGTACAGGTGGTAAGCGGGAATTCCTGAATTATATGATTATACATTAAAATGTCATCAGACAACCTAAACAACCAGACAATGACAAAACCCAGGTCTTCCCTGTTCCATGGCTGCTCTAATCACAAAACAGCTCAAGGCTGAAGGTATCTTTTTTCCTGTGGCCTGCTAAACCTTGGATCTCTTTGCACACAGTAATTGACACCAAGGATGCACCCTCAGTTATTCCTCTGCTGTGGAAGCCCTTAGAAAGCTATTGCGTACTGCATGGAAAACATGAAATGCAGGAGAAGTCACCACTTCCCTTGATCATTTCCTCCAGTGATTAATTATCCTCACAGTTGAGAACTGCACCTTAGTTTTAATTTCAGTTGGCTTTATTCCCAGCCATGGGTGCCTGTTGTGCCTTTCTCTGGTAATTTTAAAAGCCTGTTTTCTCTCCAGGTATTTATACTTTGTAGTCTAGCCTTGCAACTGCCTTTGGATAAGGTAAGCAGGCTGGGCTCTTCTAGTCTCTTAGAATTGTCTCCTTCCTCCCATCAATTATTTGAGGTCTTTTTCATAGAATCATAGAATGGTTTAGGTTGGAAGGGATCTTAAAGATCATCCAGTTCCAACCCCCTGCCATGAGCAGGGACACCTTCCACTAGACCGGGTTGCTTCTTGTTCTCTATCCAAGTTATAACATCAAAACCATAAGAACCATTTCAACATCAGCTCCACTAATAGGAACTAAAGAGATAAAATCACTTTCCTCCCCAAGCTTTCTACAGGGTTGTTTATCTATCTAATGATCACACTGGCCTTTTTACCCACACCACTACCCTGGGTGCTTGAGTCCATTTGTGTCGGTGGTGACTTCCGAATCCTTCTCAGGGTTGTTGCTTTCCAGGTTAAAGAATTCCATGTAGTCTTTGAGCTGAGCCAGATAAACATGTTTGACTGTGTTAAAGGCATCTGTCTGGAAAAGAAATGCTTTTCTGGTGTCACTGGCATGGCTGTTTAGTTACTGCCCCAAATTCTTTATGGTACCTATGCATATTCTCAGTGCAATTTTCTATCTGCTTGTGGATCACACCGGGAGACCAACATTCTTTGGTTATTTCAGTGCTCTCAGATGCAGGTCTCTATTGAGTGCTGGCCCTTCCCTGAGATTACTGCAAGACTGCAGAAGTCATCACCTCCTGAAAGAGAACAGAAACATCTCTAAAAATCTTGTGCATGTTTGGAACCTTGTTAATGTTTTCTACTTCTTGGCTTGTAGCATTATGAAGATTGTTTATGTTCCTCATGGACTTTAAAAACTCCCTCTTAGCCTTGCCAATGCAGGGATTTTTTCCCCATTTCCTGTGGTTTTCTGTTATTTAACACTTCTCATGCATACTCGTTGTTATCTGGTTCTCCTTTCTTCCATCTTTAATGTTGCTCTGAATTGTTGCTTTCCACTGGTTGTTTCTGAATCCAGGTGGGAATTTAGTCGAGGAAATTTTCATTTCCTGATTTTTTGGGTCTCTCACCGTAGACTCTGGGGCTATCTTCTGTCCACCCTTAATCCAGCATCAGAGCATGCAGTCTCCTCTTTCCAAGCAGCGTGGTACTGTGACCATGAGCATTGTCTCCCAGCAGGGCAGAGGTTCAGTGCCAGAATGGAAATCTTCCAGCTTGAATTTTCCCCTTGCCTCCCTTCCTGTAGGGGCCTATCTTTTGCTGTTCAGGTCCGACCAGCAGTAAATCCTATTTCTGCTTTGGAAAGGCTGCAGCACATTTCTTCCCTCAGGACATCATGTGCTTTGAAGGCTTGTGCCTCCTGCCGGGTTGCAAACATGGGAGGGCTCAACAGAGGATTGTTGAGAGTGGAGGCTTGATGCAGGAATGCTCAGCATCCAAACGGTAGCCTTAAAAGAAGCTTGTGGCAAGTGCTGTTTCCTTGATTGGGAAAAGAACAGAGGCCGGGTAAGGCTGTGACTCAGCCAGTGAGTCAGCAGGGTCTGCTTTCCAGTGAGGCCATCCTGTGCTGTTTAGCACTGTCACACCCTCCCTGCTGCCATGGATCAGTAAAGGCCTTGTGCTGCTGCTTCTCTGGGTTCACAAAGTTATCCTGGTCCTTAACCTCTTCCCTACCACCTCCCACTGCACTCCCACCAACTTCCTGCTTCCTAGCACCATCCCCATGGCTGTTGTCTCCTGTTCTGCCTTCAGTGCTGGGTGGATTTAGTTGGTGTGAGCTCCTGCTCTGCAGCAAGGAAGAGACCTTGTGATCTGTTCACAATGGAGGGAAAATCCTGGGAGTCAGCAAGAATTCACTGCAAGAAAAGGCACAGGGTGAGGACCTGATCCAGATCCTGCCCAGGGCAGTGATGACCTCCATCACACACTGCAGACTGTGGTGTCATGAAACAAGCTGGACCAGTGCTGCGGGTCCAACATGCTGTACTTGAATGCATGTTGTGTTTACAGTGTCTGCTTCCCTATACGAGGCTTTCCACTGAGATCCCAGTGCTCTTTCAACGTGAGACATGATGTCAACCAAAAGGCACTCGGGGATGTGGGGAGGAGGGTGCTGAAGGAAGGAGTGACGCCCTGAGACACACACAGCTCATGCTTCCTGGCCTCACAGTCTTAGGCACATGCTCAGCTCCATGGAAGCTCTGTTGTTTCCACTGAGGTGACATTAAGTGAGATTGGACAAAGCAAATAATTTTAGCCATGCAGTATTTACATGCAGGCGAGCAGCCAGGACATACCTCTGTCTATGGCTGCATCCACTGTTAAACAAAAATGCCCCACTGTTTTATTTATTAGCCAAACATTTCTACTAATAGCTGAGCTAATTTTATCCTTTTCTTACTACTGGCTGATGGGAAAGGCCCTATGTGTCTCTCTTCCATACTGAAATTAGGACTTCACAGTCTATTCACAGGCCATCTGCAGACCCTGGAAAGACTTATAAGCTCTCACGATGCAGAATTTCATTTAAAATAGGAAGATAGCACTCTAGGCCATAGCAGATCCAACAGCAAGTGAGAGGTGGGGTATCACCTTCCTCTTCCTCTCTCAGTTGTGAACACAAGGGGCTCCCAGTACTCCAGCACAGCTGACATAACCTGGCAGTCATGTTCGTCTACAGCCTGCTTAAGGCTGCAGTAGGTTAGGATCCTCCCTAAACAGGAATTGCAGCTCCTCCCCCAAATCCCATACCAGCACATCAGAGTGAAATCTGCCTGGAGATAACCAGGGAGCTGAAGGGCATTTGGCTGTGCTACTCCTTAGCTGGGCTCCACAGGTCAGTCAAACCAAATGAGACCCTTGTGCATAAGTAAGTTGTTCTGTCAGCAACAAAAACGATTAAACCTGGATTCCTACAGACTTACCTCTGAAGTCATGTGCGCACCTCCCACATAAAACCATCAGATCTCCTCCTACATCACCTTAAACACAGAACTTCCTTCCTGAGCATCTCTCCTAACCACCTCTATGTCCTCTGCACTGTTTTTACTTCGGGCATCGTTATTTTGCCATTGTATACCATGTGCTCTACCCCTGCCTTTTGGGCAAAACATAGGATGTGTAGCAGACAAGAGTTTAGGAGGGGTCTGCATGGGCATTGATTCAGTTCTCCACCCTCAGTGCAGTCTCCTGGTTTCATGAAACTTGCAGGACTTTCACAGCTTGAAGACCTTTAGCTCCCTGACAATGTTTGTTGACATTGGCCAACAGATTGAGAAGCCATGGGGAAAGGCAGGGGGCACAGGCAGACAGACTGTACCACACCAGAAGCTTCATTGTCATCAGGCCTCAGGTTTGTAACCAAATTATCAAAGAGAAAAATCAACTGTTTCCCCAGGATGTATGACTTGGACAGGAGTCAGGTGGGCGAATGAAGGAGAGGGAAGGCATCCAGCTCCCACACAGAGCAGTTGGGTAGGCTCGTACATTCCTACAGAGGCTTTGTACTGCCCTTTATCCCCTCTTCCTGGTACAGCCCTGTAACTAGCAGCAGTTTGGAGAGTTACACAATAAACACTCAAAATGGTGACAGAAGGAGAACAGCTTGATCAGAGCCTGCTGCTGTCACTAATCTGCCTGCTGCAACTTCTGTTGTTGCTATTTTGACTGCTGCTTCTTCCATATTGTCTCTTGCAATGTGTCCAAGAAAGCTGAGCTATTGATCCCAAGCTCAGAACTACCAAAGTCAAGCAGAGACCTAGCAGGGAGACACCAGCACAACGTTCAAATAGAGAAAAGTCTATACCCAGATACCTACTTTGGCTGCTGTCATTCAGTATAGTCCAGATCTGCAGTGCCATAATTTAATGTGGTTCATGTACAACTAAACCAAAGATGTTCAGGGAACTACCTCACTGTCCAGGCCTCAAGGAACTTCACGGGGGGAGAAAAGCCTTTGCTGCTTTCTTCCAGAGGCAGTAGAGATTGTTTCTTACGTTGATATTGTGAAGGGACACTTTTTTGAATCCAGGAGGAATTTTGTACCTTAAAGCCAGGTTCTGGTCTGCCTTTCAAGAAAAGAAAGGCCTGTGTTCTAGGGAAAGCACATTTCAGGCAGCCCTGAATCAGCAAGATCCTCAAAGCCCACCATGAGCCGTTTTTTTCTGCATTGTGTTTTTTATCTCACTCATTATATTTTCCTGTAAAAGATCTGCCTTGCCCCCTTCCTCTTCAGACTTCTTTCACAAAACCCGTAGCATGAACAGCATACACATCTGCTCTGAAGCTACAGTCATCTGTTGCTCCCTGCAAAGCCACTCTATGTACGGGGCCATTGTGTGGATTCTGTGCTTATTTAAGTGTTAGAGCGTACGCTGCATGATGCAAGAGAACCGCTCAGTCCTGGCAGCTCCGTCAGCAGTGCCAGCTACATAAAGCTGACACCACCACAGCCGCTGATCCAGGAGGTGCTTTTCCAGGGGAAGGGGGAGTAAGCATTAGCAATTATAAGCTTTGCTGAAAAGGCATGTTTTGAGAGGAATATGAATGAATGAAAGGAACTGTTGCTGTGTGAGTCAGGAGAGTAATTTTAACTGGATTTTAAAGAGGCCTGAAAAGTACAGATGTGGGTAACTAGCTGTCCTTTAACAAGGACAGCTGTTGGGAGCTAGCAAGTGCTTGAATGGTAACTTTTCAGCTCTCTAATAGAAGCTCTTTCCTTTTACATCTGTCAGCCTTCATGTTATGTCACCACTGTAATGTCCAGCAGAACCCTGTTAGGAGCAAGCCTCAAAGGATGCAGCAAAGAAAACCTCCAGCCTGGGAGAAAGCCCCATACAGGCTTTTGGTGATGGGAAGGTGGAGGAGGTACAGCAGTAGTGAGACATGATTTCCCTCCAAATTGGGATGGAGAGCGGAGTGGCACCAGGCTTTGGTGCAATGCAAAGGGCTAGCAGCTGGGGCCAGATGAAGGAAAAATGTGACATTAAGGAGCTGTGACAAGGGGAGGGAGAGAAGCTGAGTGGTAGGGAAAGGAAAGGGTTTTGCAGAATGAATTAAATCATTTGCAGGAAAGAGGGCTGAGATCCAAAGGTTTATTGACAGTTAAGCATCATTCTCCTCAGTTAATTAGTTTCATAGCTACCATTAACAATATATCAAATGAGATGAAAATCTCGCCACCAGGAAAACACATGGAAAATGTTACAAGCTGGCATTCTCGCACTGAAAAGCCCCTGTATTGTCAGCGTCTGATAAGCCTCTGTCGTGCATTAGTTTTGCTGCACAGTATGGTCCAGTGGACTTGCTTTGCATCATTTGAAAAGCATGGAGACATTTTTGGCGTTGGAAGAAATAAAGTTTGGATAGTGGTATTCACATCTAGATGCTTGTGGAATTTGTCCCAAGACACATTTCCTTTCTTGGATCCTTCAGGATGATCCTCATCCTTTACCAGGGAGGGTGGAGTCCTGTGCCTCTCCTGGCTATGTGACTTTTAAGACAACACGATCTTGACACTATGGCCAAGGCCTCTTGAAAGTGTGAGGTGTTTCACAAGACCTGAACAATGATACTCCCAACAGCTTGTAGACAGCCACCTTAGTCCCAAGTAAGACTGACAAAGGACTGCAGTGATTGGGGACTGCATCTCTGGGATAATTCATGCTGCTCTGCAGCAAGCAACTACTAAGGCTCAAAAAGCAAAAGGTGGTAGATAAATTCCCAGTCAGGTATAACCCTCACTTGTTGTCCTGGGTTCAGCAGTAGCAGTTGTTTTTTCTTCTTCTTGGTGGCTGGTGCGGCACCCTGTTTTTCGCTTTCGGCCTGGGAACAGAGCTGATAACACCGATGTTTATAGTTACTGGTCAGAATGTTTAGGCTGACCAAGGACT
>JAVHNF010091704.1:0-11996 GCA_034783455.1 Micropsitta finschii
CGTGTCTTTCCTTGCTAGTTCCTTGAGGAGTTTATTCCAGCCGTGCAGTGTCAGGGTCTGCAGCATGAGTCTGGGGGCTGATTACAGGGTTAGACCTTCCTTTCTGTTACTTGAAGTAAAGTACGGACTTCATGCAAAGGTGGAAGTACTTTTGTATGTTTAGTAGTGTAGTCATGCCGTCTGTTCATCTGGTGTTGCCAAAGTCTAATCACAGAACAGTTTGTCTAATGAGATTTTCTTGGAACCGAAGAACTTTAAAATTGGCTCATTTGTTTATTTTTAAGTATTTTTAAATGGAACGGTAAGCTGTATAAATTGTCTTTCCTCCTGTAAGGTGCAGCATCTTTTGAAACAAATGCTATAGAAATAAGTGCAGTAAATTAAACTTCAGTCTGATGTATTGAATCAACTGAAATTCTGTAAGTACTATTTCACATAGAGAAGGTGGTGCTGTTTGTCCAGATTAAACTAGATTGCACACCCTCACTAATCTTTGCTCCACAAGTTGTCCCAGAACTGGTGGGGAGAAAAGGCAGAATGAATGGGTAATTTTTAAGATCAACATATTGTACAATAGTATGAAGAAGACAGTTGTTCTTAAATTCTTAAGTAGAATTCTCTGCTTTGTAGCTTCTGGGCGAAAATGGGCAAATGCAAAAATAGCTTTTGAAAGTTTTATTTCTGATAATATCATAAGTGGTAACTGATTAAAAGAAAAGGACAAAACCGTCCTTTTTCCAGATTAAAAATGCTGAATTTAATTTGAAGTACGAGTCAGTTTCTGCACTCAGGAGGTTCTATTAATAAAATCAGACATTTGACAGGGAATAAAAGGTTGAATTGGATTTTTGTAGGGAATACTTAGAAACACACATGAAAGAAACGTGTTTGTCTTCTGGACCTTTTATCTGCTATAGGTGGTGTGATGAGTGCAGAGCAGTGGTAATGCTGCAGTTGCCATAGCAACTGGTTCACTGGCAGGCTAGACCTCTGTCTAGGGTGCTGTCAGTGCGCCTGGAGTTTCAGAGAGCAGTGTCCCAAAGAAGGCCTGTTTCCACCTAATCCAGTTTTAATTGAACTCCAGAGACTTTGAAGTGAAGCTGCAGACCAGGCAGACGCTATTCCAACTCGAAATGAAGGCCTTGCTTGGCTAGGCCTCAGCTGCAGACCAGGCAGACGCTGTTCCAACTCGAAATGAAGGCCTTGCTCGGCTAGGCCTCAGCTGCTTCTCACTCCTGGTAACTTCTGTTAATGAGTCGTTTAAAGAACTGTTATAGTGGTGACTGGTAGTGTTTCTGCAGTGCAGTTTGAGTTTTTGCTATAAATCCCTTTGTACTGAATTCAGTAACTTCATCATGGCAGCACAAGGTGCACAGTGGAAACCCCCTCTGCCATTTATCAGGTCGGTACTTTTTCTTCCCGTTTCGAAGAAGTTGCATGCAAGGTTTCCACTCCCAAAACTCCGTGCTCCACAGGGTAAAAGTAATACATAGTGACAGTAATAAGTGTTTGAATTTTCAATGCACAGACTGATAGCGACAAGCAGGCTGTTCTGTTGGAATTGTTACCTCAGAAAAGTGGAGGTCATCACATTCCTGTTTTTCTCAAAACTGGTAATTGAAATTGCAAGCTCTGATTTAAAGAGCATAAAATGGATGGGTACCAGCAAAAGTCCGAAGAGATTTTTGTACACAAGCGCTGCAACTTTGTCTCCTTCATTACCTCTTTTGATGTTGTGTGCCTTAAAGGGTATGTCTATGCATGTGACAAAAGCCAACCACAGTGGTTTTGAATAGCACCATAGAATTATACAAACCTGCCAATTAGTGTGGATGGGTTATGGATGTGGGATGGAAAGTGTCAGAGTGGTCCAAATCTGTTAGTTCCGCAGCTCCAGAAGTGATTAGCATCTACTGACAGTCTCAGGTCCTTTCACTGCATTTCTAGACCTTAGTGTTGGAATAGTTACTCATTTTTACCTTCTTTTTCTGTGTGTATATGGGTCTTGGAGGAGAAAATGCCTGTGGCACTTATACTGAGGGGAAGATAAGGGAGAAGTAAAAAGAAAGAAGGTGTGGGAAATGGTTTGCTTTGTGCATTCTGATCTTCTGTGCTCTCTGGTTTTGGTTTGCCGGTGGTGTTTGCTTTTGATTCACAAAGGTGGTACAGTGTTTTGTACTGTATTGTGTCGTGCCTTTATAATGGTGCTTCTGCTCTCTGTGCCACAAAAATGCAGGTTATTTGTGAATATATAATACATATAAGGCAAAATCCTCCTTTGTTAAAAATCTGTAAACAGATTATTAGGTTCGTCAGCAGTCTGTGTTATGTTAAAGGCTTGAACTCCATTTGTTCATTTTTTTATATCATTTATGCTGTATTACGCAAATGAAATCATAGTAAGAGCGATGTTAACTAGGATTATATCTGAATCTCCTTTTCTGTGATAAGATTTTTTTAAGTGCTTTAGTGTTTGCTAAAATAGACAAATCTCAGATTTTCTTTCTCTTATGGTTTGTTAATCTGAGGTAGAGAAGTGCCCAATCTCTCTGTCCCTTAACACTTACATAATTAAGCTTTGAAATGAAAAGGAAAAAGCGAAGCAACAAAGAAACAAAGTGGCTGAGGAGTGAAAATGGGATTAGTTTGAATTGTGAAGGCAGACTAAGCATCTGTGTCTGTCAGATGGGATGACAGGAATTGTAACAAGTTACTTTGACAACCGCTTACTCCATAGAGAGATTATGCTGAGTTCATTTGCAGGTTTGTGTTTAACCTTAGCTGACAAAATGATACTTAACCTCTTATGCAGCCAACCTTTACAGTTCCAGAATTAATGAATGTTGCCTTACCGATAAACTTGGGGAACATTTTTTTTCTTTAAAGACATTACTTCTTGCTTATTTGTTATGGGCCTCTTGTTGCAATGCTGAAGGAAGTGCAGATACATCTAATGGCACAAGTAATAGATTTCAGAATACGTTTTTATGCTGTGTTGAAGTTCCAAATATTTCACAATGTTTTTGAAACTGCCTTGGTTATAGAAAATAGGCAGTTGTCTTTAAAGGAAAAAGTGAAAGAAAATTCTAAGAACCCTTTACATGGGTATTTGAATCTGGGACTTCAAAAAAAACATTATAGGTTTTTAGCATGATTTGAAGTTTGAGCATATTTTAATTTTGCTGCAAGTTTTGCAAGTAATTGCTAAAATCCATGAGTCAAACAGTTCCTCTTTTACAAGGTGTTACCTGTGCCAACAACATATTTAAAACATTCTCTCTCTTCTCTTTCTACCAGATTTTGGCGTATACAGAAGGACTCCATGGAAAATGGCTCTTTTCAGAGATTCGATCTATCTTTTCCCGACGTTATCTTTTGCAAAATACAGCACTGGAGATATTCATGGCAAATAGAGGTACTGTGTGCTTAGAGGAATGGCAAGTGTTGATTTGGGGCTATGTTCATTCTGTTTGGCTGCTAGTCATGTCTTCTTTGGTATGGATTTGTGTAGATAGCAGAAAGGCTTGGATTAAGTGTCTCAAAATTTAAATTAGTGTATTTCTGTAGTCTAGCTTCTCCTTTTGGGGGTTTTTGTTTGTTTGTTTGTTTGTTTTTAATGAGAAATTAATATAAAACATGATATCTGGGAATTAGCAGTGCCTCACTTTCATTTATATCCACATGTTTTATTTGTCAATCTCTAGAAACTCTTGCTTAAGAATCTCTGATCTGTTATGCATGAAAGGGATTTTTGTCCCTTTGGAGGGTTAATAGTTTTTAACGATACACACCAAGAACAACATAATGAAAGAACTTCACTAATGAATTAGACCAGTGACTGGTATGGTATACCGTCAAGCTTTATTGCTAGTAATACTTTCTTTCAGTTGCACCCTAGTGCAACTGTAAGAAATAAAGGTGGATTTACTTTGTTTATCAACCTTATTTTCACCCTCCCTTTCTTCAGTTCCTTTTTCAGACACACACACATATATTGTGGCAAGTCACTCAAAATATAGTGCATTGAGACTTGGAGAACTTTCTTCTGCTATATTCTTCCCCTAAAGTTTATTGTAAACTAGACTATATGATGTTTTTGCAGTTTAAACTATGATTCTTTAGGTACTTCTAGTGCTTTTATACTGATAATGAAATTTTGAGACATAAATTTTGAAAACTATGTGCAAAGACACCAAATAAAGTATTAAGATGACACTTTTAAAATGAAAAACATCATCTTGGTAACAGTGTGAAATGTCCTGAAATCAGTGAATTTTGCATAGGATAGCATGTTTTATGTTAGTATGCTAATCAAAAAGTTTTTGTCTGAACTTAAAATGCTCTCTAATATTGAATATGGCTGCTAGGTATTCAGTCACGTATCTCTGAGACCGTTGTGCAAATCTGAAGTGCATATTATCCAGCAGAATATTAATCATGTGCATAAAGACCTTCCTATTTTGGAGCCTGTAGTTGTACTCTCTGAAGTCATAAATGTCCATTGGTGATACCATAATAAGATTGTTATTTAGATTTTTGGGTGCAATTGCATAAGTGTCACTGAAGTTTTAAACAAAATACGAAGATATTTTTAAGAATATATCTTAAAAATATTTAGAAAGTAAACTAGTAAATGTGTGAAGCAGTTAATATAGAAACTTTTTAATCGGTTCTAGACAGTTGACCTGCATATATAGATGTAACTTCTGTTCAGAAGGGAAATCAAATGTAGACCTTGTAAGATTTGCAACAGCAACAGCTTTTGTTGAAACTCTTGTTAGTGGTAAATAAAAATAGTTCTGGAAATTGTAAAGACATTGTAAATATCCATAGTAACCTGAAGGAAACATGTCTAATCTTTTTCCTGTTCTATATCCAAGCTTAGGGTTAAGTTTCATTGGGCCAGAAAGTCTAAATAAAAGGGGTAAAATCACACTGTATTTCTGCTCTTGTGTTCACAGTGGGTGTCATGTTCAACTTTCCTGACCAAGCAACCGTAAAGAAAGTGGTTAACTGTCTACCTCGGGTCGGTATTGGGACTATCTTTGGACTACCGCAGACCAGGTATTTTACAATTTGAGTTAATTTTATCTGTCAGTTCTAAGAGCTCTTTTTTCATCAAACCAGCCTACATAGCTTGAAGCATTTATACCTACTAGTTTCCAAAAGATGCACATCCTCAAGTCTATTGCTTTTGTATGCTATTTGCAATGTGTTTGTATAATAAAATCTTAAAAACTTTTGGACTTGAGATTTTTTTGTGATTTCTGTTAGTTGTAGGGAAGATATCTTCTTTTTTGGCAATGAGAGTCCATAACTTACCCTACTTAAGGAAAACTGGTTTCTTTATGCTTGCCAACTCACTAAAATTTAAGACTAATTTAAGACAGGTTATAGGACTGATTAGCCTTTATGACAGTGTTCAATTATATTAGCTTGACTGTAGCATCCTCAAATCTCCTGTAGTATTTAAATGTAGCTGAAAATGATCATTCCTCATCAGAAAGATATTGTAGTGATGTATGGAACAAAATAAACTAGATGTGTAGAATGGCATGTGAAGGATTGGTGTGGTGTGCTTGTCTTCTAGCTCTGGAGATCATTTTTCAAATTTTACATAATGAGAAATCGGTATTGCAATGACAGGTTGTGTGTTTGGATCCTAAATCTGGAAATAGAAGTTGGATTGGTTACCTCTTGTATTTTAAAGAATTAGAAAACAATTTTAAGTAGATTAATTTCTAAATTTTCAGAAGAAACAACAGCCCTTAAGGAGTGTCTTGTTTGTTTTTACTTTATATTTTTATTTTTAAAGATTTTTGTACAGAAATGGCATTAAAATAGTTGGGGATGTTTCCTGTTGTGTTCTGTATTTTACTTTTTTTTTTTATCAAGTACAGAAAAATTTCTCTTGAATTGCAATTATAGCCACTCTGTAAGAACTTCAAAATTTCTATTTACAGAAGCAAATTATGTGTGAAAGTTTTTAAATATACCTGAAAGTATAGACAGATTTGTTCAAAATTTCACATCCAATTATATTGATAAATTTGTTTGCAATATAATCAGTTTATTAAAATGAAGAATGTTCAGTTACTGTAACCATTTTCTTTAATTGTTTGCCAGTACCTGTAAAGATTTGTTAACTACAACTAAACCTAGATATTTTTTTCCCCCTAAATTATGTGGTTTGGTATTTGCAGATGTTTTTCTTATGACCAAAACAGTCTTGGGAATTTTATGATAAGCTCTTCTGTGCTTGATTTATCACTCTGAGGAGTGACTCTGTAGTCTTCTTTCACAAACACTAGGAATCTGGCATCAGATTCTATGAGTTTAATTGTTATTTATGACTAACTCCCCACCACTGCCCAGAATTTAAATCTCAAGAGAATCGACTTCATGATGAAGTTTTATCATCTTATTATTGTTTTTCTTTTTTCTTAAGGGATTTAAAATCATCTCCTAAAAGATGACTTAATTCTTATGTGAAATTCTAAAAGTCGTGTAATTCTCTTATTTAATGGTCTGCCATCTCTCTAAATCGCTAGTAACATGTTTCTGTAAAACATCAAGCCTTCATGGAGCAGATGAATTTGCACAGCTGTAAAGGGTTCTGTTTGAAAGCTTTAAAATCCTGACATATCCAGCTCTCAGATGTTTTAAAGATTTCATTCTTACTAGATTATAATACTTTAAAAGTGGACTTCAAGTATTCAAAATAGTTTGATCCCCAGAGAAATACAGCACAGAACTAGTAAAAAGGAATATGTACAACTGCCACCAAAATTCAGGTAGGTTGAAAGAACCACTGATTTTTGTCATTAGTTTTTCAATTTTGTTTTGTTTTGTTTCATTTCCCAGGCGCATCTCCTTGGCTAGTCCAAGACAGATTTTCAAAGCTTCCAATATGACTCAGCGATGGCAACACCGAGAAATTTCCAACTTTGAATACCTGATGTTTCTAAACACTATAGCAGGTAACAGAAATTCCTGTAATGACTCAGAAAAGGAGTTAATAGTGGCACAGTCTCAACAGACATGGGACACTACTAGATTTTAGCCTTTTAGTGAATAACTTTTTCTATGTATCATTTTATTCTGAAGAACAACTTCACAAAATCCCCCAAAATTGGATTGTATGGTCAATCCAGGAATGTAGTGCCTGGATCACCTGCACTGCTGTGCCAGGATGCTATTCATCCATTCCCAAATTCTAAGACATACCCCTGTGTATTTGTCCTAATCCCTCATTCTGTAACTGCTAAACTATACTTATTTAACCCATCTTATTCCGCTAGCTTCTAACCAGCCTGACCTCAGTTTACTAAATGGATTCTAATTGTTAGGTCTCATGACCTCTCTCTTACTTTCCAACATATTTTGTTCTCAGAACAATTTGCAAAGTTTCTCAACTTTCAGCTCTTTTCTATGGTATTGACAGTGTTGAAAGGCTCAATGCACATGCAGACTTGGCTCTTGCTAACACGATTGATAAAACAAATGCCTCTGCTCCTGCTAATTCCATTTTATACGAATGGTCAGTTTTGCTTGGTTTTGTAATCACTCATTAAGTCAGAGATGCCAGGATTCTGGCAGATCTATAAAAGTAGGGGTAGATCTGCTTGCTTCTTTACTGCTGAAGTTGTTTGAAGCAAATCATGACACTGTTTTCTGTGGCTCTAGTGGATGATCCTTTTCAGCTTTATTATTGAAATAATAAGGTGAATTTACAAACTTGGTATTTGAGGTTAAAAGGAATAAAAAGATGACATTATGGGAAAAATGAAAAGTTTAGTTGCCCATGGTGGGGAGTTAAAATATTGTCATTATGGCTATCAACTTGAAGCAACTAAAGATAGATATCACAGGATCATGTAAGTAGCCTTAATCCTGAATAAGAGATAATATGCAACATAACCAACTAGTAAGGGAATGACGGGGCCTGATTATACCATTTAAAAATTCTGCAAACCAGGATGGAACAATACTGAATGGTGTAAAAGAACTGGGAAAATAAAAAACATAGGTGGAGTTTTAGAAAACGTTTTCTGACAACTTGATTTGAGTTGTGAAATAATATTCCTGGGGAAGAGGCAAAAAACCTGTCCTTTGAGACTTTTAAGACCAGGCTAGACAAAATCTGAGAACACACTGATTGGAGGGGATGTGAATGAATGAGCTTCTGCAACAGTATCATGAAAAGAAATAGGACCCTTGTAAAAATTATGCATTCTAAATTGCAGACCAGGGTGTGTGGTATTTGCCTATATATGGTATATGATTATTGTAATTGAATCTTTTGTTTTTACT
Organism: Micropsitta finschii; assembly: GCA_034783455.1. Classification (NCBI taxonomy): domain Eukaryota; kingdom Metazoa; phylum Chordata; class Aves; order Psittaciformes; family Psittacidae; genus Micropsitta; species Micropsitta finschii. The sequence goes on from JAVHNF010091704.1 coordinate 8,314, forward strand.
GGAAGAAAGATGTGTCCATCTTACAGATTCATAAAGATGCACATGTAAACATGAAACCGGAACAGATTGTCTATTTTGGTAAATGGTGGTATGTCCATAGATGGTCGATGATCAAGGAAGAATTCCCCTCAAAGTGAATTCTCTAGATGAATGGTTATTACTTGCATAATTTCTCAATCTAAAATCCTGAGCTGCTTCATTCTGCTTTCACATACTGAGTTTAATACAGTATGTAAAAATACTGCTTTAATTTTCAGTATCAACAAAAGTAATTTGCTCTCCTTTTGTTTTTTTGAAGTGTTCCTCCTTAAAAAAACAGAAGACAAGATAACATAATCAGGGAAAGTACTGCTTAGAAAATGAACGGATTTAACTGTCCCTTACTGTATGCAAAAGCACTTACAATTAAAGTGAAATAGGCTGCAGTGCTTTAAATTAAACACTAGCAATTTGTAAACTTTTTCATTATCCATTTCAATGAAGCAAAGTAGAATACTGAAATGATAGAAGATCTGAAATAAATTGCAGTTTTCTTGAAGAGCTCATAAAGTTATATTATTGTATCTTTAAAGATTGGTATTTTAGTTAAATATGACTTTTAACTCATGGCTTTTTTGTTGTTGTTCTTCTTGATGTTTGTCAGGTCGAACTTACAATGATTTAAATCAGTACCCTGTCTTCCCTTGGGTTATCACCAACTATGAATCAGAGGAGTTGGACCTTACGCTTCCCAGCAACTTCAGGGATTTGTCAAAGGTATTTGTCATCAGACACAGCTTTTTTTTTTTTTTAATCCAATATTTATCACAGTAGCTTTCACTCTTGTTAATGGTTTTTCTGCATTTGGTACAGTAGTGCTAAATGCACAACCATGAACAGTGTTTTAATTCTAAATGCATATACAGATAACAGGGACCAGAGTATGGAAAAGTGAGTTATTGAGGTCTTCTTGCCACTTCTGATTGTATCAATTTAATAACTGTTCATGGAAGGCACTCTTAATTGGAGCATACATGTTACATTTAATTTCAAATTTTAATGAAGTTAGGAGTGTTGAAGCTGGTAAATACTGAAAACTATCCAAATAATTTTCTGGTTTTCTGATGAGAACTGTGCTTTCTTTAGTGGCTTTCCACTAAAGATATCATTATACTTTAAGTAGTTTTATCATTGCCCTTATTCCTATAAGTAGAAACTTTATCTTTTCACTTCCTCTATGTAACCCTTCAGGTATGCTCAGATAACACAGTTATCCTTTGTCAGACAAACTTGGCCAGTTTTTAACAACTTCTCCAAACGACTCCTTTCTGGAAGAATAGCCTCGTTTTTCTAAGGTTCTTTCCCAAAAAAACATATGCGATTCAATATTGTACAGCCTGTTTAAAACTCTGTAGAATGTGATTATTCTCTTTCTATGTTTTCTGAGCAGGGAATGTTTCATTTTAAAAACTAGAAGCATCTCTTATTTTCTCTACAAAGCTAGGTGCTCTGATCATCAAGCAGGATCTTTTTCTAACTACTAGCTATCATGGGAATGATTGGCACATGGAGCAATATAGTTACTTGATGGAAAAGGCAGAAAATGTATTTTAATTATAGCTTATTTTTTGCAAATTCATAATTTGTTTTAAAAAACCCACCCAAAACCAAAGAAAGAAGTAAAGCTGTTTTTAAAAGTTCTTGCTTTCAGTTCACAATCAATTAAGCTAAACACTGTGAAAATCTCCAGAAAACAATATTTTTCAACTGCAGATTTAGTTTTTTAACCTTAAAAAAGGTATTATATAGTCATCATATCATAGAATCATAGCATGGTTAGGGTTGGAAAGGACCTCAAGATCATCTAGCTCCAACCCCACTGCCATGCCCACCTTCCACTAGACCATGTCACTCAAAGCCCCATCCTACCTGGCCTTGAGCACTGCCAGGGCTGGAGCGTTTACCACTTTTTTGGGCAAGCTGTTCCAGTACCTCACCACCCTTACAGTAAAGAACTTCTTCCTAATGCATAACCCTTTCTTATGTGAACTTCCCCTGTTGAAGTTTTAACCCATTACCCTTGTCCAATTCCTGCAATCCCCGATGAAGAGTCCCTCTCCATCATATTGATACGTATGTGCGTATATATACATATATGTGTATATATATTTGAGGACTATATGATATCTTTTGTGTATGTATATGTAGGTACAAATAAAAAAAAAAAAAGAAATAACATTTTAAGTCCAAAGCAGTGATATACTGAGGTACTGTAACATTTTCTAATAGTGTTACTTAATTTGAAGAAGTCATGAGCTCCATGCTTTCTCAGAATGTCTGACTGACACAAGTCCATATTCGTGGGTAAACCTACACGTATTTTCTATTTTTAAAAATATTTTTAAGGTAAACAATATTTTTAAATAATTTATTTTAGTGGAATTTAACAAATGCTTTCTTAATAATCCCAAAAAAAATCTGAAGGTAGCTTACAACTAAAAATACTTATCACCAATCTAGACTACCCTTGTGAAAATCAAAAACTTCATCTCTGTATGGCTTGAATTAGTATATGAATTAAATATATTAATCCTAAGTGCTGATTTTTGCAACATCGTTTTCCATTAACTTTTGTTAAATGATAATTCTGTATATATCATGTCATTGCTAAAATAAGACAAAAAAATGGATTCTCCAGCCTACTATACTTTCAAGGCATCTCCATGTAATTGTATTTTAACTTGTAAATCTGTCAATTCAGTCAGCACTATAGTCCTAGTCTTTCTTCCTCCACCCTGAAACAGAACTAAGTGCAGTGTAGAACAATTTTTCCTCATTTTAGGTTAGGTACCACTCTTGTCTCCATTAAGAAATCAGATGGCAAACCTGCTCTTTTTCTGTGTGTTTTTTAATTAATAGTGACTGGTTAAATGGATTTCTCTGTTCATGAATGTAGTCTTTGAGGATTACTTAAGTATAAATTAAGTTCTGAGGGAATCTTTCCATTGCTGTTGCTGAGAGAGGATATTACTTAAGGATATAACCAAGTGGGCCTTACTTAGGTTACATCTATCTATATGTGTACTTAACCTTCTCAATCATATACTTGAAAACTATGAAGTTAATACAGAAAATAATTATTACAATATTAGATTTTGAATAATAGCAAATTGCAATAGTATTGATAGCTGTGTATTTCTGTCAGCCAGAAGGTGGTAGCAGAATTCTCCTGTAACAGCTCTGAATTGAGTTCCAGCAGGCATTCTCAATACAAAGTGATACTGAAATGCAGTTCAGAAAACATATTTTTTTGAGTAGCAAGAACAAATAGCATTGACATTTCTTTTTATTTGGCAGCATCTTCAAGTAGAAAAGTGTCTGCACTTACGCCTGAGATGTCATGCATTGGGAATGCGTGTGGGATCTGTTACTTGGTTTTTGTCTCTGTTTTTTTGCAATTGTAATTATGGTTTTTACAGACTTTTTAATGCCAAAGGGAGCCATTTATGGGCTGAAATGACAAGAGATTTGTTTTTCTCATAGCATTGCAAGACTGGAAGATGTCAGTACCATGAGAAGACCAGATAACACGTTATTTCCATCCAGAGGAATTCTGTCATTTTTCACGGATATGAACACAAATGCAGAAAACAAGGAAGGAAAAAAAAAAGGATTAATTTTTGTGGTTTTTATTGTTTTATGCA
>JAVHNF010091726.1:0-11238 GCA_034783455.1 Micropsitta finschii
GCCCCATCCCTGGCAGTGCTCAAGGCCAGGTTGGACACAGGGGCTTGGAGCAAGCTGCTCCAGTGGAAGGGGTTGGAACGGGATGAGCTTTAAGGTCCCTTCAATTCCAAACCAGTCTGGGATTCCATGATTCTATCTGTATGTGCTAGTCATGAGTCAACCTCAAGTTCGTACTCGCTGGTTGGCAGCAAGGACATAGCATCCTGTCTCCTACAATGCAGCTGGCTCTTACCATGGTTTCGTTCTTCTCCTCCTCCCTGTATTACAGAAGAGGTTTCATACAGATGCATCTTGCCACTCCATAGGGGAAAAACCCAGGATCTGTTTCTGCTGTATCTCTGTTTACCATTTATAACAAGTGGGGGTTTTATCATTTCAGGAAAGAACCATCTCTTCAGGTGGTTACTGACTCAGAGGCCAGACTTGAAGGACCGCATCAACCAGAAGGACAGAGATGGATGCACCCTCTTGCATGTTGTGGCATCTTCCAGTGAATATTCCCAGAAACGCAGTAAATACAATGATTATTTTCTTTTCTCTGTGTGCTGGTTTGATTTCGTATAGAAAAATGAGTAATGGAAGGAAGTTTGAAGCCCTGGTGTTTACTATTTTGTGTGCTTCCATTTCCTAATCAATTATAATGAAGAGAAGGGTTTTAATGTTTTGAAGGGGTTTCTTCTGGGGGAAGAACACCCAATAATTCCTCCTTCTTATGACACTAGAAAAGTTTAGATTTATATTGAAATTATGCTAGAGATTGTGCCAGGAAATTAAAAATACAAAGGGAAAACAGAACAAAAACCCCTGAACAATGAGAACTCTTCTTCCTCTAATGTTTATTCATGCAATGTTTTAGGCCAAACAGAAGATGTGATAATGCTCCTGAATTTTGGGGCTGATCCCACTGTTCCAGATGCACGGTCAAGATATGTCATAGATATCTTGAAGAAGAACAAGAACTTTGATGCTGTAAAAGCGGTCAGCAATCACATTGAGAAACGCACTTCCTCTGAGAAGCAGACAGGTACTACATGGGTGCTCTACATGGACTGTGTGCTTTTCCTGGTTTAAAGTGACATCCTTTACATGCAAAACTGCTTGGGGAATGGTTTTGTGTAACATTTCCTATGAGTTGGCACCTTGATCTCCTGTCACTCAGTGATGAAGACTTTGTCTTTGCCTGAAGGCGACTGTTACCTGACTGATGATCTTAGTATATCATCCAATAAGTAACTACAAGCTGCTTAAAGTTACTACAAGCCACTGGCTTTTATTCCTTACCCTTAATATGAGGCTCCCCCTGCCATAGAAACTGCTTCTTTTAGATGCTTTTTCAGACTTAAGTATTTATCTTCCTGGTTTCTGTAAAATGAATGTTAAAATATTGGTGGCATATTTAGAATATTTTATAACAAAAAATACTGACAGAAAAAGGAGAAGCTCTGAAATGGTGAAAATGTGAGTGAAAAGTTGTTGACACTTAAAAACCCAAATTGTAGTCACAGCTCTTTGTTCACAAGGGTTTAGCCATCTTTGATCTATGTCCCTGCCCATGGCAGGGAGTTGGAACTGGATGAGCTTTAACATCCCTTCCAACCCAGACTATTCCAGGATTGTGATCACTGCGAGGCAGCAGTGTCCTGCCTCTGTGCAGATCAACTTGTGAACTATTAGTTTCCAACCTAGTGTATTTCAGTCAAGAGTGTATTTGATGAGGGTTCCCATTATCCTGTAGGATTTGAATTCCACTGCAGGTCCAGTTATTGCACTAAGAGTTTTGGCCCTCTGATTTTAACCTGCCGCCGCACATTTCTTAGAGGCCCGAGACATCTTCCAGTCCTGCCCTGAAAACATACCAGCAAGGAGCTGGATTTTCAATCTCTAAACTGTTTTGCAGGGGGGACTGAGAGCAGAGCCGTAGCTGACACAGATTCTCTCCTGGATGTTCTTGAACAGTTTGTCCAGTTCTACAGGTTAGAAGATGGAGCACATCATAAGAATGTATTGAAGGAAGATGCAGTTAAGCGGTTTCTGAAACTGCTGTCTTCTGTGAAAGGTACAGTGAGTTCCCGTTTCTCCTCTTCATGAGAAAAGTGTGTTTGATGCTACCAGATGGGTTTTGCCCTTCCTTCTCTTCCCTGTTTCTGCGACCGGTATTACTGGAACAGAATGGGCTTTTACTTATTTTTCTGTTCTCTTTTGCACTTAGAACCACCACAACACGCACAAAAATTCAGTGCGATGAATCAAAGTGTTCAAGCTTGCTTAGTGGCCAGCATAAGGAGAGAAAGATGCGAGTGTTGCATTTTGCACTTTGAGCTTAATGGGCTCATTATTCTGAAAGCGGTTTACAGTGTGATGGATTTTATTATGTGGCTTTGAATGAGTGCTGTTGTCTTCACTGTCTTGCAGAAATCCCTGAAGGGGTGGTTTGCAACATCTCCCAGGCCTGTGCCAGCAGCTTCATAAAGCAGTTGCTGGAGAAGCAAATGTGGCATAAAGTTTTGCTGCTGCTAACGGGGAAGGCCAGTGGGGAAGAGCCATCAGGGGAAGGACTCTTCAGGAGCTGCAGTCTTGCAGATGTTGACATTGGCGATGTTATCCAGCGGTGCGACAGATGGGATAAGCAAGTGCATCTCATAAGATGCTTGATCGAACGAGGAGGTGAAAAACTGTGCAATATGAATCTGTTATAAAAGATCCAGGGTTTTATTTGGCATGTTTGGAGCAACGTCGTTTCAGAGATACCATCACATGGGTTTTGTGGTTCTCGCTAAGTGCAGCAGCTTGTTGGAGTGCATTGGCTCCAATGCCTGCATCCATCATGTGTGACGCAGGGAAGCCAGTAAGGCTGTATGGGATAGAAGATGTTTTCTCAACTGGAATTTGGCCGTCAGGGTTGAAAGGTCAAAGAATATTCTTGCTCCTTTGTAGTTTCTTTGGGTTTTAATTTCTCTGTCTTTAGGCACAGTATTATCCCAATAGAAACTGCAAGCCACAGTCTTTGATTTTAGTCTGTTACAAGTCATTGACTGCTTCAGTGATCTCAAAGACATGACCAGATGTCTTTCTTTTTTCAGTTAGTACAGACACCATCGTTTTTCTTGCTTTGCATGAGGTTTATTTCTAGGATTACTCTGTCAATTTGCATTTCAGTTTATAACTTGATGTTCACTATAAATTATGGGCACACAGTCCTCCTCTAGCCTTGTGGGTGCCAGAAATGCAAGGAGGCTTCTTGGGTTGGTCAGTGACTGACTTGAAGGAGGTATGTTCTGGCCTTTCCTATCACAACAGCAGGACTGCTTGCTCAGCTTAATGGGAGAGAACAGGAGACTTTGAAGATTTTCTTAGCCTGAAGTTCTTTAATATGTAGAAAGCTGACAGAAACGTGTCACCTGCTCAGCAGTCAGCATGTGCCTTCATCTGTTCACAGCTTTCTGTAGTTTGCAGGTCTGGTGTATCAGGTTTAACCCCTGCATTTTCATGTTCTTCGCCCCAGCTCTGCCAGATGGAATTGGAACCAGCTCTGAAATACCACTGCGGATATGCCTCAAAAAGAATTGTTTTGAACTGGTATATTTGCTTCTGACCAAAGGTGCAGATCCTCAGAATGTCTCCCTTGCAAGTGGAGATACTCCTTTGCACGCTGCAGTTTCCATCTGTTTAGATAATAAAGGTAAGGCTGTTGTGTGCCTGCGCTCTGGGGACACAGAAAGCTCCAGCAGACGTGCACTGTTCATTTTTACAGCAACTGTTAGAAACATCCCCATTTCTTACGTGTCCATCCAGCTGCCCCTTCTGCTGCTGCTCAGGTGACCAGGGGGAATCAAGCAGCTGGAATGTCCCCTCCAGTTACTGTTTCATGAACATATAGAATCACAGAATGGTTTGGGTTGGAAAGGACCTTAAGATCATCCAGTTCCAACCCCCCTGTGGTGGGCAGGGACACCTCACGCTATTCTTTACAGTGATTTTGGTGTGCCACTGTTTTACCGTTTGGAAGGAAACGTTTCACATACATTACCCAGTTTATATCTCATCTGTTACCTGTGTCTATGGAATGTCTTTTCTCTTTTTCCCCCCAAGGAGGTATTGGACTAATCGTATTTTGTAGGAAGTTGCTTTAGGACCAGTTGCAGCACTAGGGATTTCTAAAGCTTTGCTGCTGTAGTGTTGTTTTCCCTGAGTACTACAACAGCTCAGTTTCAAAGCATTTCAAATGATCAGGTTTTGCAAATCTAAAATGGTATTTTTTGCTCTTAGGAAAGCAAATTGATTTTCATTTAATAGCTGTAGAAAAAAAGGTATTAACAATTGTTGGCCTGCAAAGCAGTCTTGTAATGCAAGTGATGATTTTGGTTGTTCTCTCGCTTTCAGATGGCACTGGTTTAAACATCCTGAGCTACCTCCTTGACCTCTTTGCTTCAAGACCTTCCGACTTCCCATATCTTAATCCGAACATACAAGATGAGAATGGAAATACAGTGATGCATGTTGTTTTTCAGAGAGGCTTTTCAAAACAGACCAAAAGAATAATGGAGGTGTTGGCAAAATTTGACATTAACTTCAATATAAAAAACAAATTAGGAAGAGACGTGAGGCATCGAATTAAAAAAACTGACCCACTGCTGCTTGCCTGGAATAATGCTGTTCTGGAGAAGAAGAAGCACCGTCAGGATATAGCAGGGCAGTCAGTTAAAGCATCCAAGCTTGTTCCAGCCTCTGAGATTTCACAGGCAAAGAGCACAGGGCGTTCTTCTTCTGGGTCCTCAATAAAGGCACCATCTGGCAACATGGTGCGTAATGATTTAAAAACCCCGTGTTCTGTGAAGGCAAAAAAAGATCAGCTGGCAAAGCAGGAAACAGAAAGGATAAATAGCCCCTTAACACTCCAGGAGAGTCTAGTGCAGGCAATCACAGCTCTGATTCAGCAGCTGAAATGGGGTGACACCCTGAGAAAGGATCATCCTCTGGTGCAAAAGCCATCTTCAGCCCAGAGTAATTTGGAAGAGGGAAGAAGTAAGTTCTTGCAGCCTTGTGGTAACATAGCTTACCCTGAAGGAAAAGGGAATGACTGGGAGAAAAAGAAGGGAGTAGGGGATTTTAGTACAGCCCTGCCTAATGGAGAGAAGGAAGAACCAGAGGAAGAGAAGGGGAAGATTCTGGATATTGAGGCATATGTGCAGGAGTTTGACAACATGACCTGGGAAATAGAGTGCACCCCTGAGATGCTGAAGACATTGGGCAGCAAAGCTGTGCCTCATTATCTGAAAACTAAAACTATCATGACAATTAAGCAGCTCGGCAATGGGGAATGGACCAGGGGACTTCAGAAGCCACTGAAACACTTGAAGGCTGATATCCAGCTGTATGAAGCCAAGCTGGGTAAAGGTGCAAGGATGCTGTGGGAACTTGCAATTGACTTTTCTCCTCGTTGCAGCGAGAGTGCAGAAAAGATCATGGAGACAGAACAGGCCAAAAGTCTTCCAGAAAAGTCAGGTAGGGTTTACACAGAAATAATCAGAATTTGGGCCATTGTTCTTGACCACTGCAAGCTGAACCGCGTCTTGGATAATATCTGTATTTCCTACAACCGTGGCTTATCCTGCATCTTGAGGAAGAAGCTCAAGGGCATAAACGAAGGGCATCAGAACCACAATGTGACAACGCAGAAGCGTGTCCCACGTTGTTACATTGAACACCTAGAGGCACAAAGATCCAAAGAACATACCATACCTGAGTATTTCCCTCCAGCCAGCGCGGCAGAATTGGAATACAATATCATGAAATTCCACAGCTTCAGTACTAACATGGCACTTAACATTATAAATGATGTCCATTCTTCTGTTGAATACCCTTTCCGAGTTGGGGAGTTGGAGTACGCAGTGATTGATCTCAATCCAAAGCCCATGGAGCCAATCATTTTAATTGGGCGAAGTGGGACAGGGAAGACGACTTGCTGCTTGTATAGGCTTTGGAAGAAGTTCTATTCATACTGGGAAAAATCCACCTTGGCAAATGGTCCTCTGCTGGAGAGGCAAACATGGCAGCAAAGACAGTGCAGCGAGGCTGAGCAAGCGAGGTTAGAGAAGGAAGAAAGTGAGCTAAAACAGGACAGTGATGATTCAAGTGAGGAGCAGGTGAGCGACGAGCAAGACCAGGACAGCGAGGATGAAACTGTTCCTGCAGGCACAGCTGGTGCAGAGGTGAACTCATGCGGTGACCATGAAGAAGACCAACTGCGGAGCGCAGAAGCCGCGAACAGGCTGGAGCACCTGCACCAGATCTTTGTGACAAAAAATCCGGTCTTGTGCCAGGAGGTTCAGAAGAATTTCATTGAGCTCAGCAAGTCTTCCAAGGTCACCAGTCACTTCAGGCCTCTGGAGCCAAACGTGCACAAGCTGCAGGACGTTAAAGATGAGAATTTCCCGCTGTTTGTCACCTCCAAGCAGCTGTTGCTGTTACTGGATGCATCCATGCCTGACCCGTTTTTCCCAAGGAATGAAGATGGGAGCCTTAAGAGAATCATTGTCGGCTGGAGTCCTCAGGAAGACGTGGTTGTACCAAATTGGCAAGACGAGGATGAAGAAGGGAATGTCGAAGCAGAAGGTGGTGATGAGGAAGGAGCTGCAGATGCGTACTCTAAGGAGAGCGATCCTCGGACTTTCGTGACTTATGATGTATTTGCGAATGAAATATGGCCCAAAATGATAAAAGGTAAAAGCTTGTACAATCCAGCGCTGGTCTGGAAGGAAATCAAATCGTTTCTGAAAGGGTCTTTTGAGGCCCTGAGCTGCTTTGGGGGTAAACTTACTGAGGAGCAGTACAAAAAGCTAGGCCGAAAGAGGTCACCGAACTTCACAGAAGACAGGAGTGAGATCTATCACCTCTTCTGTCTTTACCAGCAGATACGGTCACAGAGAGGTTACTTCGATGAAGAAGATTTGCTGTATAATATATCTCAAAGACTCTCGAAGCTCAGGGAGCTGCCTTGGTCCATCCATGAGTTTTATGGTGATGAGATACAAGATTTCACCCAGGCTGAGCTAGCGCTGTTAATGAAATGTATCAATGACCCTAATGCCATGTTTCTAACTGGTGACACTGCCCAGAGCATCATGAAAGGAGTTGCTTTTCGCTTTAGTGATCTGAGGTCCCTGTTCCATTACGCAAGCAAGAACTCCATCAGCAAGAAGCAGCGTGTTAGAAAACCGAAAAGGATCTACCAGTTGTACCAGAACTACAGGTCCCATTCAGGTAGAGTAACAAATGTGTTTACGGTGTGAGTCTTTGCTCTTCAGGTGTCACTAATGACTGGGAGGGTTTCTACTGACCAATTCCAACCATCTTCAGGCAGCCTGTTTTGTTAAGAGATCAGCTTTCTCACATGCAGATTCTGACACGATGTGTCTTGTTTCCAGACGTCTAACAAAGGCTTTTAAAAGTGTGTTTGTGAGAGAGTATGGGACAGGCTGAGGTTTAAAACCTGTGTTCTGCTTGTGGCAGGTATTCTCCGTTTAGCATCTGGAGTGGTTGATTTGCTGCAGCATTATTTCCCCGAATCGTTCGATCGGCTTCCTAAGGACCGCGGTCTCTTCGATGGACTAAAGCCGACGGTGCTGGAGTCTTGCAGCGTCAGTGACCTGGCAATTCTGCTGAGGGGCAACAAAAGGAAAACACAGCCCATTGAATTTGGAGCACATCAGGTTTGCTTTTCTCAGGTGTACGGGGTTTTGCAGATTCTTCCAGCTCTGGTGCCGAGTTATCATTTATGGGCTGCCTGCAGTTTGGGCCCTTTTATCTCGCTGATAAATTATGCTTTTTGAACTTAGAAACCTTTATAGTGTTGGTTTCTGTTTCTTCTCAATACGCCTGGCTTCTTCTGTTACTTTTTCGCATCAGGGATTGCCTGTCCTGTTCCTTTCCAGTTCCACATTTTCTTACACCAGATCTACAACTGCCTGCACATACCATGTATCTGTCAGTCTTCTAGTGGCAGCGTTGTGAGCTTGTGCCTGAATGTCTGTGTTAAATGTTGCCTGGCTTTGAGAAGGCTCTTGCATTGTCATGGCATGTCTGTGTGCTTTCTCTATGCAGCTGCTGCCTATTTCATGTTTTCTTACTAATATGTTCTTTTTGTTACTGTATTTTATGGCAGGTGGTTTTAGTGGCAAATGAGACTGCAAAGGAGAAGATACCCGAGGAGCTTAGTTTAGCACTTGTGCTGACAGTTTATGAAGCAAAGGGCTTGGAGTTTGATGATGTTCTTCTTTACAACTTTTTCACCGATTCAGAGGTATTTCATTCTTAGCCATTTCCTGCTTCTTTTCTTAACTCTTCATTTTGTGCATGGTCCAATTGGCTTTCCAGCCGGGGAGGGACTCCCTCTCACCTCTGAAGATGGGTGGTTTCACTACAGCAGAAAACAGGTTTATGAATTGAGACCATTTTCCCTTAGTGCTGCATTTTCCTTCAGATTGGCTGTTGCAATTCAAGGGCGAGCTCTGGGGTTATCACAGCACAGCAATGCATGCACATGCATGCTTCTGCTGTGTACCAGGAGTACTCTGCTAGCCTGCAGCATAACCCTTCAGGCTGCTCCATGTTCAGGTCAGAGGAAGTGGTGGAGGGACACTCCATCACCCGCTTATATTCTTTACCTTATACTGGAGTTCTGGATCCCCAAAAAGCACCTGAGATCCTCATCTTTGCATCACCACAGAATTGAAAACCAGTGATTTTTAGAATCAAATAGTGTGTGTATGTGTTTGAGGGGGGCAGGAAGGGGGATGCTTTGTAGCCATCCACAGCTTAGCTCCAGAAAACTCACTCTGGTTTAGCTCAGAAGTTGTCAGGAAACTTAGGAATGTCTCACAGTCTATAGTGGAGACCATCACCCATAGAGTGGCCTTGGGTAAATAATTCGTAGCTTGAAGCCACCTCGAGCCAGTAGCACTCTTCCACATTAGTATGGTTTGCTGTTCAGTTTTTACTCACTCTTGGGCTGAGCCATGTGTTCACTTTCCCCCAGGTTGGTCTGGGTGGCTCAGGGTGCCATGACTCTCTTCTAGCTGGTTGGGGGAAAGTTGTTTGTTGGGCTTGAGAACGGCCTGGTGCAGGCATGTACCTCAAGAAAAGGTTACCCTCCAACCCTGTTTGCACTGGGGTGAAGTTCAGCTTTCTTGGAAAATTGATTGTTCTTTACGTTCTTCCCAGAGATAACTTCCCCCCCCACACACACTCATCTCCTCTGAGCCTTCTTCAGTTGTGGGGGTGAATTTGTCAATCACATCCCAGGATCCCATAATCCCAGCCTGGTTTGTGTTGAAGGGACCTTAAAGCTCCTCCAGCTCCAACCCCTGCCACAGGCAAGGACCCCTTCCACTGGAGCAGCTTGCTCCAAGCCCCTGTGTCCAACCTGGCCTTGAACACGTGTGGTTTCATCTTAGGACCTTTGCAGATCTTGTGCTGCATCCACCATTCGGGAAGAGGTGTTTTCCTTCTCAACTGGCATCACCTGTGGCAAAGGCAGTGTCAAACCTGACCCTTCCAGGATAGAAGGAGGAATTCCTGCTCTTTCGAGTGGAATTACGTACAATTAACTTGGCTCTGTGCAAGCTTAAACAGAACGTTAAACTGACAGCACATTCATCCTAACTTCAAACCACCTCAGGTCGTGATCCCAACACTGCCTTGGGTGGATTTAAGCCAAAGGCAGTCGTGTTCCTGCTACAGCTCAGAAGAAGGCGAAAGGGTTTAGGTGATCCACATGGGAACATCCCACGTTCTCCCCATTCCTTCAGCAACCAGAAGGAGAAATGGATGCGGAGACGCAGCCAGCAGCTTCACCAGGCTAAAAACCTCATGAGAAAAGGTGGATCCTGCTCTGATGCTTTCCTGAAAGCTTCCATGATGGGATTGTGATGCCACATGCAAAGGTCTTCTCCAACGCAATGTATGATGCTTGGGGAGCCAAGGAGCATTCTCTTGCTTTGGAGCCCAGTGAAGGTGAGGTTAAACCAGAGGCACGAGGGGTTCCATGAAGCTTCTCTTGGTTCCAAGCTCAGGCATCTCCTCCCATGCTTCCACCAGCTTGGATTTAGAAAGAGGGAATGAAGACACAAACCCCCATAACACTGATGTCATCTGAAGAAGGGATTTAAGACAATTGGATTGTGAAATCCATGTGGAGAGGGGCAAGAAAGGACACATTCCATGTGAAAAGCTGGGGTTTGTGCTGTGGGCTTGCTCAGAGCAGCTCAAGCCTGGATGAAACCCTCAAGCACTGCGAGACTGGAGGAAGCTGTTTTGGGAAGCCTTGATTTAGGCTCAAGGGATCAACCATGGGGAAGGGACCTGTAAAAGTAATTACAACTCAAAAAGCACTTGGGAAGGGCAGGATTTAGCTCAAGATGTTGGGAAAAATCAGCACGAATCCTGAGGAACATCCATGGGGTTCCCTCTGAGCTTATTTCACTGTGAAGGGCAGCTCCAGGCCAATGCTACTTAGAATCATTGGGCTGGAAGGGACCTTCAAAGCTCATCCAGTTCCAACCCCTGCCATGAGCAGGGACATCTTCAACTAGAGCAGATTGCCCAGAACCCCATCCACTGGCCTTGAATCAGGGATGGGGCAGCCACAGCTTCCCTGGGCATCCTGTGCCAGTGTTTTCCCTCCCTCTTCTCTCTGTGCTGCTCTTCCAGATCAGGTCCAAGGCTCCAACCACTTCAATTCCTTCCAATTCACAGCTGGATACAGGAGCAGGATTCGGTTTGGGTCAAAAGTGCCTGCTTCAGCCAGCACCTATGGAGGCTGTGGTGTGTTAAGAGGGCATGGAAAGCCATCACCCATGAGCTGCAGCAGGTCAGGCCTAGCAAGCCCTAGGTGTGACTTAAACCATCCAGTAGTTGGTGTGTTAAGGAGATACAGAGATAGATATAGAGAGAGATATATATTACGGAATCACTGCTATAAGATTTCTCAAAACCAAAGTGTCAATCTGTTGAAATATAGTATTTAAAATATATAAATTTTATCCATTAAAATAGAAGATTTCTTTTTTTAAAATAAAAAAAAAAGGAATCCAGTTCAATTTGGGGAGGAAAAAAAAAGGAGCCAGGGTCCTCACAGGAGAGAAAATCATGGAATGGGTTGGGATGAAGGGACCTTAAAGCTCCTCCAGCTCCAACCCCTGCCACGGGCAGGGACCCCTTCCACTGGAGCAGCTTGCTCCA
>JAVHNF010091728.1:0-14384 GCA_034783455.1 Micropsitta finschii
CTGTTAGACCAAATTGTCTTTCAGTAACTGCTGTGGAACAGCAGCATGTGATCTTATGCCCACTTTGGTCAAGACTGTATGCCATCAGTACCGATCAACTAATTTTTTCTTTTTTGTCTATTTCCTAGTATCTCTAATGTTTCTTTATGCTTTCATTCTTCTTTGTTATTCTGCTGCCTTTTAAGATACTTTCTGGTTTTTACCCTCCATGACATTCAGCAGTTTGCCTCTTTTTTTTTCTTATCATTTATAGTGCTCTCAGATGAGGTCTGAATTGTTCCTTGCAAATTACCAGTGAAATATACAGGACCAGTAGCAATTTTGCTATAGATGATGATAAAATTTCAGTAATGGATTGTTTGTTGTTTGGGTTTTTTTAAGTCTGCATGTTCATTACAGGCAATATCTTCTTGTTTAGTGGCAGGAATCTTAACTATTATGAATGGTTAACTACTGCATATACTGGCATACCTTGAGATTTTCAGTAAATCCCAGAAATTACTTTTCTGTCTGCACCAGCCTATTCTGCTGGCCTTCTGTCAGGATCTTGAATTTTTCACAGTTCTTCAGCTGCCAAGTATTGGCTATGAAGTGATTAGTTTTCTGAAAAATCCACTGTTGGCCTCTGTAATGAAGATAAATTCACTGGATTTCTATGCCTCTAAAGGGTAGCTTTTAAATAAGGATACAGATTCTGGTAAATTCTGCTGGGATCTAGTTTTAATAATTTAGTCATTCAGTAGCATTTCTATTTCCTAAAGAAAAATGGAAACTTTATAAAGAGAGCCACAGACCAAAAGGAAAAAAGGTAACAATATGTTAATTATTGTTTCTATCTTAAAATTTGCTTTCCTTTGAATAAATGCAATTATTTCAAGTAGCAGATGCAATAGACATTGACTGTTTTATCATATATAGTTAGTTCTTCTTTATAAAAGCTAAAATTGTTAAATTTTGTGAACTATTGGCAAATATAAGTGTTTAATGAAGAGAACTTTAGCACTGTCAGTTGCCTCAGAACACATTCATATGCCAGCAAGTGTGATTCTAGATGACCCCATACCTCCAGCATCGCATTTTGACCAACATTTTACAAAAGTTGAAGCAAAACTGCAGAACTAGTCCAGGCTTGTTTTCATGACCAAACCCTGTGGACAATATCACCACAGTATTTTTATATTAGCTTATTAAAGATTTCCCATCTAAATAAGGTTCTCTTAAATGCAGAGAATGTAATTAAATATAGCAGAGCTTCAGAATTTTAGCACTTCTGTAGCAGCTGGCTGACTTCTCTTTATATTCCCGGGCAAATGCAGGGAGAAACTGTTGCATCTAAAGATTTTCAGGTTTTATAAGGGTTTTTTTTTAGCCTGCATAACCAAGGCTTAGTGTCTACTTGTGCTTTTCTGAACTGAGCCTGAGATTTATTTTCTGTACTAGCAGTAAATTTAAATGTTCTCAGGAACAGGATTAACAATCTCTACATTGCAATGGTAGTGCCTTACAGGCACCATTCTTTAAAAAACTAAGGAGCAGGGGTGGCTGTGTTTACTTTAAACAGGGAGAAAATTGATTTGCCTGAATTAGGTTTCAAAGTAACTTTATGAAGTGTAAGGAGAAGCAAAAAATGTCAGGATATTGGAAATCTACAGGAAAATAAAAGTACTCTCATAAATAATAGAAACAGTGGATAGAAGAAGTAAGAAGGTAAAAGCCTTTTTTCTGTTCAGTGGAAATGCAGCATCTTATGTTTGCAAAGAAGATTCCAGTACCTTCTATCTGAGGGTTTCCTAGTGTGATTGTATTTTATATACTTTCGGTAGGAGCTGAAAACTGTTCTCTGTCATTGGCAACTTGCAAAATAAGTAACAGATGTGTTGGCTGTGTGTGGCTGAAGGGGAATGAGTTTGGGTTGATCCACTTTGTATCTCTCTAGCCAAAATAGCTGGTTTTACCAAGCACTGACTTATCTGGACAGAGTCATGGTAGATTCTGTACTAAAAGCATGAGTGGTAATTTAAAGATAAAAAGGGGTAGATGTACCTTTCTTTAGATTCAGTGCAGCCTGGAGAAACTGTTTGGAGAAGCCATAGGATTTGCCCTGGAAAGCACTGAGATCAGGTTTACCACTCGACCGTGTGGTTTGGAATAATAGAGGTATTTTTTTAAGTAAGGAAACAAGAAAATTAAAAAAAAATATATATATATATATATAAAATCAAGTATTCATATGCCGTGGATACTGCATAAATGAGTAATTCTATCCAGAGATAGTTTATAATGCACTAAGGGCTTCCAGTATTTCTTATACAAATTTTTCTCTTTGGATGAAAACCAGTTTGAGAGGTATCTCTTATGTGATCCTAAGTTGAGCAAAAAATATTTTTTTTCTAACCCATTGAACTTAAAAGCATCACTATAATATCAGTGTGAAGATTAGTCTTGTGCACTTTCTCTACATGCTGTTTTTATTTTTCTTTCTTTTCTTGCAACAGGTCTGTGTCATTTCAGACAGTACGTTACACTTCAGTTGCACAAAGCACATAAGGACTTCTTCGTTAAAATAAAGAATTACGGATAGGAACACTGTCTGTCATCTTCTTCTTAAACCTCCCTCTTCTTTCTGTGATGCCAGCCCTGTCACAAGTATTGCTGTGATCCCAGACCTGCTCTCACGTGGCTGATAGAGCTTCGAAAATTGCTTCCCTGTAAAAAGGCAAAGAGGTGGTTAGGTGAGCCACCCATCCCTACTGCTTTCTGACTCTCGGGCTGAAGTAGTGAGAAGTAATGCCAATCAGAATAGCTGAAAGGCAGTTTCCTTCTGCTACTCATAGTATGGGGTGTTTTGGAATGTGGCTGCTCTTTGTCCTGCTGCTGAACCTGCACATCCAGGAGGCTTTCGCCAGGCACTGGGAGGGACAGGCTTTTCTAACAGGCTGATGGGACTGTGTAAATTCCAGTAGGCCCAGACCTGGAAATTAGGTATTATTATTTGGTATGTGAGAGTGGATTTTCTGTTTCACCATAGAGGACCTGTAAATACTACTAAACTTGTGGCACTGCTATTCAAGATTTAATGAGGGCAAAGGTCTGCATGTAAACTGCCCAGAACTTGTGTGGTTTTGTGGATTGGAGTTAATGAGGAGAGTAGGTCTGAACTAGTAAAAGAGCTGAGGAGCTGGCTACATGACTTGCACTGGCAGCATTTGTTCTGTAGACAGTAGGGGAAGAGGTAGTTGGGGAAAAGAAATGTCAAGGCTGTAAATGGCCTTAAGGATGTCTTCCTTCCCCCTCTAACCACAGCTGTGTTCTGTGAGTACTGAAGGGTACCCTGAAGGAAAGACAAAGGAAGAAAATACTAATTTGAGAAATGCTTAGAAAAAAATAATGAAACAGTTCTCTACATGTGACATTTCCCCTCTGCTTACTGAAATGCTATTAAAATGTACACGTACTTAAAGACTTAAGATTCTTTACATTAAGATGAAAATCTAGTGTAATTTAACAATTGATCTTTGCCAAGCAGTTAAATGAAAAACTCTCTAAACTAAATAGAAACTTCATGGAGGATGAGATTTAAGTGTATAAGCTTTCACTCTCTTTCATCAGAATATAAATTTAATTTAACTTACAAGGAATATGCAAATGGTTTCTCTGTGTTATAATTCATATTCCTTCTAATGGAAGGCTAATTAAAAGAAATGGAGAAGACTGTGAAAAACCATCGAGGATAAGTTTGAACTAAAATACAGATTTTACATATCAAGTTTACAGAGTATTTGAATATTTCCATTTTTAAGCAAACAGTGTAGCATTAACAGTGATCAAAATTTAATGGATTACAAATAAAAGGAATTAACTATGCTATTTTCAATTATCATACAGAAATCAAAACAAAACTAAGCAAAACATGAAAAATAAATTTCTTAGAGTTAACTTTTCCTAATTAAATATGAATAAAAGCATATTTTATTATATGCTATATAACTATAGCATATATTCACTCCATATACACTCCACACACACACATATATATATAGCATATATATATAACTATAGCATATATAGCAAATATTATATAACTATATATTTGTTATAATTGTGTTGATTAAGCTGGGTATTTATTTAAGCTAGGTCTACTCTGTAAGGCTGTAGTGTTTTATAACAGGTGTTTGTAAATGAAAACCAAAGCGTAATGCAAGACATCTCTTGCTTTTAAAAATAACAAGTAACTTTTTTAGCTAAGTCTGCATCTTTAATATTTTTTTCAATAAACTAGTCAGAAGTCATTCATATCAACAGTTTCACGTCTGCTTTGGCCTGTCACATGTAACACTTATAGCTTCTGACTCAAAAGTCTGCACCAGAAAAAGAAATTTCCATCTGCAGAACCCATACTTGTTAATTAAAACTCTTTTCTCATTTGCAAGAGTTTAACTAAGAAGCATTATAATTTGGTTTGTATTTCAGTAATTAATAGCAGTGTTATTACATTAGATGTACAAAATTTTTGGCTTGCATGAGTCAATAACTTGTTTGAGAGATTTTGAGTTGGTTAACAGAGTAAATTCTTAAAAAATCTATAGCGATGCATGGTATGGATTCAAAACTGGATTAAAGCCCTGTCCTGCCTGGTGAATACTCAGTTGTTTAGGCAAAGCAGAGCAATTCCAAGACTGAGATAAAGAGTCATGCCAATACCATACTTGCCCGAGACAGAAGCAGTCAGAGTAGAGATTTGGAGCTGGTTACCCTCTGTCACTTTGGGCAAATGTTTTATCAGTGAATTGTTTTGGAGTAGAGTTAACTTTCTTTCTTTTTCCTTCCTTTTCTCTCTTGTCTTCCTTCTGTCACTCACATCCTTGTTTCCTCCTATCTTATCTCTGCTTGGGATCCTGGGAAATAGTTCCAATAAATCACCTAACAGATCCTGAATGTTATGAAAAACTTGTTTTAGTTGTTCTTCTCTGACAAAAAAATATGTTTTTTTGAAAACCTGCATTGATTTCCCAGTGTCCACATACCTGGGCTGCTGTACAAATGTCTCAGGTGTACTTCCTTACTTTGCTTTTATTTATCCCTCTGGGTTCTGGTAGTTAATCTGTGTCTTTTGAAACAGTCTTCATAGCTACCTTTCTCTCTTAAAGAAAGAACATGCACATCTGAAATAAACTCTGACCAAGAAATTTTCTTGGAATCCTGTCACAGTGTAATTTTATCCATATTTGATAGAGAGGCAGGAAAATCAAGAGAACTTGTTTTCTTTGTGTGTTGATTGCTTTGAAAACTGTAATTAAATCTGGTATTATTATCCATATTTTCCACTTCACTTTATTACTTTTTACTATGTATGTTATGTTAAACAACCTAATATGAGGGTCTTCACTGAGTTAGTCTAATTTTTCCCAGGAATGTTTTACTAACAAGTAAATATGATGGTATTTTCCCTTTGCATCTGTCCTCTGTTTAGGACAGGTTTACTGTTTCAAAGGTTTTCAGTCAGCAATGAAATGGGAAACAGAAGATTGTTGCTCACTTACACCATTTTTTAAGGAAAAATTCTTTCATGATTTCTTCGTAATTAAGTCTACTTGAAGTTTATAAATCATGGTGTTTGACTGCTGCTTTTCTGTTTGATTTTGTAACTTAATATCAGCCCTCCAGTTAGTGGTATTTTGGAACCACACAGCTCCACTTAGGGGACTTTGAGACACTGAAACGGGAGAGAGGGAGAAATTTTTTGGTTTTCATATGTATGTAAGAAATCTGAAAGGATATTATCAAGTTATTCTTGGCTTTCAAACACCTTTTTTTTATTTTCCCCCAGCTTTCACTATATTTCTTGAAACTGGGAAACTCATCTGACTAAGCCACACTGTGCGACCCTGCGTAGGAACCTGTCTGTCTCCAGTGATGACAGAAACGCAGATAGGGAGGTTAGCACCACTGGGATGAAGTTTGCTTTTGGAAATCCCCTACTGTGAGTCTCTGATAACATCTGCATATTTAAATCAGATAACTGTGTACTGGAACAGATGGCTTACCATTGACTCAACTTATGCATCCAGTTATATATGCACCAGTAAGACTTCCATTCTGTTATTTGCTGCTGATTGCACATTTTAAAAGATGGCCTCTTATTTTAAATTAACACTGGATCACAATTTACAGTGGAGTGAAGCTGCCTAGGTAAAGAAGTGAGACAGTATGTGGTAAGCAGAAGAGGAAATTTTAAACAGATACACATAATAATGCAGCCAAAGGCTTAGAAGGGAAATCTTTCTTGTTCAGATAGGGCAGAAAAAAAAAGGAAATAATTTCTGGTAAAATGTAAAGTGTGAACAGGACTGATGAAGTGAAGGCTTTCAGGAACCAGACAAAAACCTGTTGGCACCCAGTGTGAGAAGCAGTGTACACAAAATGTAAGTTAATGTTGTTCTTTGCAGGGAAACAACTCAAACTCTAGCAAAAATATGCGACTTCCATTGCTGGTTACTCTCCCAGTACTGTTTCAGACAGGAGCTTTTCAGTAAAGGCCCCAGCATCAGGTGCACTCTTGAGCATTTCTGTGATCAGATGAAAGAGACCTGGTTGTTGTGGTCTCCTTGGATCATACCAAAAGGCTTTTGACAGGACACTCATTAGGCAAAGTTACTCTGTGATAAAAAGGATGTTCCTCACAGAAGAATACAACTGATTAAAAGGTAGGAAACAAAGGCCAGGAATGTATTCTCAATTTTTGTAGTATAGGTATATCACTGGTGCTATCCCACATATGTGCAGGCTCATCAGAATACTTATAAGTGATTTGTAAAAGGAAGAATAAATAATCATTTGTTTATTTATTATGTTATTTAGAATAAGAGCTGTTGTAAAGAATGGCAGAGGATTATATGATCCTGAATGACCACATGTGAGAATGATAGATGAAATTCAGATGGGAAGTGATGCATAGGGGAAAAAGAAGCTTCAGACACTTATCAATAGGCTATTAGCTAACAAATACCAAATAGGAACAAGTTACTGGTGTTACAGCAGATTGTTCTGTGTAAAGGTGAGCTGAACATTCAGAATCAATCAATAAAGGCAAATGAAATGTTTGGAATTATTAGAAATAAGAGAACAGAAGACTTTATGCACCTGGATTATGTGTGTGTCATGAAAGCTGTGTACAGTTCTGGTTCCCTGAGTCTCCAAAAAGATGATCTGAAACTGAAGATTCAGAGGTGGTCAAAAAGTATGATGAAAACTCTGTGGACATCTTATGTATTATGGAATATTAAAGTCCACTAGGACTCTTTAAGCTGGACAAGGTATGAGGTGTGGCATAGTGAAGATGGATAAGAAACTGGGTCACTTTGGCTAAAAGTAGTAGGGGACATGACATAAAACCTGGGGCTGTCAAGCTGACCAGATCAGAAGTGGCAGTTCTTCACTCAGAGCAGAGCCAAGATGGGGAACTCTGTTGTGGATGCTAAGTTTTAGATGATTTGAAAAAATAGCTGCACTAATTCAAGAGTTAAAAGCATTGGCTGTCATCTCCAAAGACGTTGTGTTTGGGTAAGCCCAGGACCGTACCCCACGGAAATAACATTATGCATGTTGTTATGATTGTCTTGGCTGCTTCCATTGGGCACTGTCAGATAGCGTGCTCGAATCTATGGTATGTCTTCACATTGTCATTATCACGTTCTTGCACCACTTTGGTACTATTTGGTTTCTGCTTTGTGGCTGTATTTAACCTATGAGCAGAGAAGGCAGCATGAATTTGACTGCTGTGTATGAACTAGAAGTACAAATATGGTCCTATTCAGTGTTTGTAAAAATAATGTATAACAAAAACTATTATAAAGTGATTTAGAAATCTAATTAAATTACGGACCTTTCCTTCATGTGATATCCAGGAGACCTGGATATATTACGCAGGAGTTATTGACAACAATTTGTTCATCTATGGTATTGGTAGCCCTTTCATCCCATTACATCACCATATAATAAAACCTGCATGTTAGAAAGTACACGTGCAGGAACCAGATTTTGATTTGCCAGCATATACATATAAGGAGTATGCTTGACAGGGCATGTGGAAAATGTGCATTTTAAATATCTGTAGATATTTTAATTACAAAAAAAAAATTGTTCCATAATTATATGCACTATATAATTTTAAGCAGTACCATTAGTGGAATTAAGGTGAATTTGATATGTTCATTTTAGAAATCAATATATAAATATGAAAGGTTATCATGCTGCCATTGAATTGCTTTCTTGCAGATTGCAGCTGTCAAATATATGAAGAATTTTATTACCCCACTGACATTTTTATCATCTGAAATGATAAAAAAGTAATAACCAAATTATTTAATTAAACTGTTGATATACATAATAAGGCCCTAGGAGATTATTAAGTATAATTCAGTTTTTCCTCTCAGCCTGGATCTCCTTGTATGATTAGCCTTTTCAGTGCCATAGAAAACAGATTATCATATTCTAAATTTAGGCACTGGTCACTGTTAATAGATTAGAAGCAGTGAAAGTGAATGCATCTCTCTGAATTTTTCAAAGGTTACTAGCTAATGAGTCAAAAGAAACCCCATGTAGAAAATATCTAAAAACCTGAATCATAGAGAATTAAGGCCCTTTTAAAATCCAGTCAGTGAAAAGAGTGACTAAATTCACCTTGAAGTGATACTGCAAGGGTGGTGAGGCACTGGGATGGGTTGCCCAAGGAAGTTGTGAATGATCCATCACTGGCGGTGTTCAAGGCCAGGTTGGATGAGGCTTTGGGTGGAATGGTTTAGTGTGAGGTGTCCCTGCCCATGGCAGGGGGGTTGGAACTGGAGATGATCTTAAGGTCCTTTCCTACCCTAACTATTCTATGATTCTGTATTGGAGGGTGTTCAATAATTCGATCAATCCTACCTTTTTTTCTTTGTGATACCTCTACCCTTTAATCTGGTTTTATGATGATTGCCACTACACAGTTTTATGTACTCATCTTCAAATAGATAGCTCCTTTGACTAATGATACTGACAAGTAATTTGTGTCACACGTCTACAGTTTGAGGCAGGAGGAAGGACGTATCACCAGAATTAGTGTCTTGAAAGCCTGGGAATTGCTGGGCAGTTCTGTCACTTTAGAGAAAGCTCTGATAATTCTTAATATACATTATGAGTTATGGAGGACCCTTCACTTTTAAGCAGCACTTTCTTCAACACTAGGCTTTCCCCACACCTCTTACAGAGTTATGAAATGGAAGAGGACACAGTCTTCATTGTGTGCACGGGGTTTAGCACTGCTGTGATTTTTACGATCTGATGAACATGAATATCTATTGCCGTGGATATCCTCTGCCTGTGTTCTGGATAGTTGTTCCAATGTTCTGTCTTGATTAGACTTCATGAGAAAAAGACTTTTTGATTCTACTCCATTAAAGGTTTCAATTATATTTCAGATTAGAAACACCATAGGTCAGCAGATGGGGAGCCGTGTTAGTTATTGCTGGACTCTGGCATGTTCTCGGGTTTTGCTGGGTAATTCACAGCCACTCCAAACATAGTTCTTTGTGCTTCCTTTTCTCCACTTCAAAACCAGGAGTAGTGCCACTGTCATTCTTTATTTGCTGTGAGACCTACTAATGGAAATCCCTGTACAGCAGCTAATGGGATCAGTGTTATTCCTGACTGAGTCACTGGATGCGCTGTGTCTAACTATGGCAGAAGACCCACTGTCGATTTGCTTTTCTTCCTGTCCTCTTGCTGTCATGGTTCCTTTGGTGGTTTTTTTCAGGATTGGAGCAATCGTGTGGTTTTGTTTGTGCAGTGCCCAGCACAATGAAGTCAGAGTAAAATGCCAACTGTTGATTTTTAGGCAAGTTAAGATACTTTGAGAGAAAAGGCAGTAGCTGTTGGTTAATTTTTGAAGTATATTGGCTCCATTGGTTTCACAAAGCTGGTCTGATGAGGGGGGCTTGGAACTGGATGATCTTAAGGTCCTTTCCAACCCTAACTGTCCTGTGATTCTTTGATTTGTTTGTGTATTTGTCTTGCTAAATTTGCAAGCTCCTTTACTTTTTCAGGTGAAACTCTTTTAAGATCTTGTAATCAAACCAGACACAGCTAACTTGTTCTTTATTTAAACTACCCTGTTTGCATGGGCTATACTTCCAATTCTGCATAATTTAAATTCTATGGGAGAAAACAAAAATGCCGTTAAATATTTTTGGTTGTGGGTTTGTCTTTAGATGTACAGGGAAGTGTTTCTGTTCACTTTGTTTAAGCAAGTACTTAAACATATAATGACTTTAAAATACTTCCGTTCTAATCAGATTTAACAGTAGTGCTGCTGAAAGGCTCTTGCCAGCCCTAAGAACTGGGATTTCAGGAATGCATCCTCAGAAGGGAGAAGATTAAGCCCATGAGATGTGCAGGCAGCAAAACAGACCATGTGTCTCCACAACCTAAAAGCCACTCCTCTGGCCTCTGTTTGGCTGTGTGCCTATAAGGCATCCTCTTCTGTCTTTGCATACCCAAAGAGACACTGTGTCTGGGCATTGCCCCAGCCATGTCACTGGAGCAGCAGTCAGTGCTGAGGACAACTTGAGATATTTCAAGGAGGGATCCAAGCACAGATGCTGAGCAGGTAGCAGGTTTGCCTGTCCCTGGTCCCTCAATGCTGCTTTGCCCCGAGCTGTTTAAGATTTCTGCAATACCCACAGGTTTTCCTGAAGTGAAACAACCTATAAATACATCAGACTCATTGAAGATATGTTGTCCCATGCCAGTCAAAAGGATGAAGACATACTATCCTTCCTACTAAAAATAATTGGAGAGGCGCCAGTGAAGAGCCAATTTAGAGAAATTATTGCAGGGAGATAGATCCCTATGTAATTGATATTTGGTATGGACAGATTTATGGAGGGAGATGTTAAAACCCTATTAAATACTTAGCTGAAGCACTTAGCTCTGTCACTTTTATTAGCACAGTTTTGCACACACTTTCCATGGTAATTTGAGCTGTGTATTTTTTATCCTTTGTGTGACTTCCTGCATTGCAGAAAGACATTTTTAACACTCCCAGTGTCTTCCTTTATGCTCATGATTGGCAGATTGCTTTGACATGGCTTTCACACAGGAGCAAGAACCTTTTTCCTTCTGCCTTTGGTGGTACTTCCCCCCTCCCTCTGGACAGACCTGCTGGGTTTTCCCTCACTTCACGCCAGAAACATACTGCATATCTCATATACTGTGCTCAAAGAAACCAAATTCGCTTTTTTAATACAGATCTACCAAGCGTAGATCTACAGATACTGTACTAGGTCTGCCACAGCTATTCTCTGTTTAGAGATTCTTCATCATGTGTTGGACAGATGGCACAATCAGTGGGTTGTATCAGAGCATTAAAAAAAGAACTTCTTTCTCGCTGCTTCTACCGAGACTGTTTTGAATTCAGTGAGATGCAACAGCTATAACACAATCTTTCAATGACAACTCTGAACATGGTGTCGGTGGGGGTGTTGTTTCATTTGAAAGTCAAAAAATACATAGGAAAGATGGCATTAAAAAAGAAACATAAAGGGCTTTAACAGAGCTATGAAGGTTGCAAGGTTAAGAACCTGACTTTTCGGAGTTGTTTATTCTCTTCGCTGCCTCAGATCACAGGTGAATCTCCATTTGCAGCTGCTGATACAGGCAACACAGCACTAGTTTTCCTTCTGTTAAACACTTCTCAAGACTGTTCCAACACTTCTTATGAAATAAGATAGTTGGTACTTAAATAAGCCCTGACAAAGCAGTAAAGACTCTTAATATTCTTAGTGAAATGATAGAAAAGTTAGTGTTAATAATACGTTCTGCCAGAGGTTCTTGAGCTGGATTTTGACCACAGGAGTACATATTGGCCTGTGTATTACTGTGGTATTCTGTGAAGCTAATGCCACAGTTTACTGAGAGATGGGACTCCAGATCACTGTGGGAAACGCCGGCCAGCAGTTTGACACGTCAATGTTAATTGCACTTTCCTTTTTCTACCCATACTGTTAGCATTTTCCCAAGTAATTGCTATTGCCCTCTGGGACAGTTGGTTAATCCTCTGTAAAATTCTGCTACATTGGAAGCAGGGGAACTTGTCTTTTTCCAACATGTCCAGCAGCACTGACACTGTCTTTTAGTGATCTGTGCATGTTATTGTATTTCTTTGCTTATGACAACACGAAGCAGTGAATAGCTGGCCAGCTGCAGAAGTGCTTGTGTGACCAGAGAAGGTTGAGAGGTTGCCTGGCTGAGAATTGCTTGCCAGCTTTCCAGCAGAATTATGATTAAAATGTTTCGTTGAGAGTTTAATATATGTGCACGTGAGAGTCAGCAAAACAGCTTGGGCTGCCTTCTGTTTCCTTCTGTATTTGTTTGCAGTACAGTTTCTCAGATGTCCCATTTAGTGCCGTAACTCTCGTTTCATTTGTATGTTGGTAATCTCACTTTTAACTCCTCCTGCTGTTGTACTTTAAATAAGCTCCCAGTGCAACACCAGGGTTGGGGGGTTGATTTACATTTCCCTTTGCCTAGGACTGATGCCACTTCACTCTTGTAGACTTGATGTAGGTGGGCAATGGAGTGAACAAATGGAAATGAGGGTTCCACTGGAGGTGCCTGCAATTTCCAATGCAGAAGAAACCAAAAGGGTGCTCTAGGAACTGAGATCATCCTTAATACAGAGCTCATAAACCACAAGTAGCTTTTAGGGAAAGGATTTTGTGTGGCCAGCAGTCAAGGGAGGTGACCCTCCACCTCTTCTCAACCCTCTTCTCAACCCTGGTGAAGCCACATATGGAGTATTGTGACCAGTTCTGTGCTCCTCGGTACAAGAAAGACAAGGAGAGGGTCCAGCAGGGACCAGAAGGGTGATGAGGGGTCTGGAGCATCTCTCTTACAAGTAGGGATTGCAGGAGCTGGGCCTGTTCAGCCTGGAGGAAACTGAGAGGGGGACCTCACTGACGCAGATGAGTCTCAAAGGTGGGTGTCAGGACGATGGTGCCAGATTCTTTTCAGTGGTGCCCAGTGACAGGGCGAGGAACAGTGGCCATCAACTAAACACAAGAAGTCTCACCTCAACATGAGGAAGAACTTCTTTACATTGAGGATGGCAGAGCACTGGGACAGGCTGCCCATGGGCATTGTGGAGGCATTCAAAATCCACCTGGACATGTTCCTGTGTGACCTGCTCTCGGTGGCCCTGCCTTGGCAGGGGGCATCTGGATGATGTCCAGAGGTCCCTTCCAACTCAAACCATTCTGTGAAATCAGCAGCTGTAGTTTATGTTACTTGAAGTATTGCAGGCTGCTTTCGACAACATTTTAGACATTTTCATGATGTGTATGTAGTCAGATGGAATATCACTGCATCCTTGCCTTGGCAGAAAGGGATCTAGGGATCCATGCACACATAATCCATTACAGGCATTTTTGATGTAGGAGCTTCAGGCTTATAACAATTATTGTGTTTCTCTCAAACTACAACTAGGAAAATACTTAGGAAATGCAACATTTACAAGGGAGAAAGGACAAGGGAATAAGGGCTAAATTGCCTGTCCACAGTAGTGCTGTTAGAAAAGCATAGATGCCTGTGCTGTGATTCATCTTGCCAAATGTTAGAAGTCTGTAGCTAGTTATTCACAGTTGCTCCTTTTGTGCCCAGTAGATGAGTGGGAAGTTTGAGAGTATAATTTATTTGATTTACTTCAGATGGTTGCCTTAACATGAGTCACGCCCCTGTACAGCTACAGCCTTTGGGCAGTGTAGGTGTTTGTATTTACTCAGGTGAATCTCACCCCCATTTCCTCTCCTGAATGCAATACTTTTCAAAAGGAAAAGTACTTCACGAGTTACCATCATTCTTATTTCTGTGTAATTTCAGAGGATTGTCATTGTGGGTGCAAATGTGAGCATGTGTAAGTTCATACATACAAGATCAAAATGCTTCATCCTTGCGTCTTCTGCGGAATATGATATTGGCTGTATGTGGAATGGTTGCCATCCAGTTCCTCTGGTGCTCTCTTAAGATGACCATTACTGTGCTGACAAACACTTCCCTTATGTTTTCTTAATGCAATGGCCTTTTTTCCCCAAAGTGTTTTATTAATAATTGGTGCAACTCAGAACTGAAAAATGAGGGCAGTTGTGGCATTTTCATGCTAGCAAAGATACAGCACTTGCACTTGCTTTTCTATTTGTTGCTATCTGTAAATCAGAACAGTTAATCAAGGGCCTCTGTAATAAATTGTAAAGGTCACTTCTGCAGAAACAAAAATATCCCACTTTTTAATACTGACAAGGCACTGCATGAGCAGGTCGCAGGGGTTCCACACTGAGTTGCTGGTGCCTTATAAA